>JASANE010024260.1:0-95465 GCA_030248225.1 Trileptium ribeirensis
AAGCCACACGGTCAATATTTTCCTGCAGAATGTCTGCTGATGCGAAGCGACCCTTGTACGTGACCAGCTCTATCCGACGTATCCCAGTCCAATTTTGGGTGTAGTTGTCCTAAAGTATCCGTGGCAGGGTCGGAACGACCCTGTTACATATGTACATAATAATATTACAAATGTCTGGCCAGCCAAACTAAAACTGCTTGCTAACTCGTGTAGACAGCGCGAATGACAAATGCGTACCATGAACAATTTCACAAGCTAATTAATATTATCGTAGAAGTAAAACTCCGAATGACACTTGATATATTCATATCTAGCTAGGTAAAATTTAAAACTTCTTACCCCAAGTACCATAACCGCAGTTGTACTGCTTATATAACCTCTTATTCTGGAATTTCAGTGCTTTTAATATTCGATATGTACCATTGTTATTCATAAAGATGCTATTTTTTCGCTATAAAAATGGCTGCTGGAAAGTGCCCTTGCAGATATTGACCGCGACTAAAACGTTTTATATTCTATGAAATCCACCATACAAAATTGAATGTTTTAAAATTGTCGAACAATCAATTTCTTAAATGTTATACAGTTAGTTGTCCATTTCATTTGTAAAACTATTATTTAAAAAATGTAAAAAATAAATTTGTGCAGATATTTTAGAAACGTCCGTTTAGCGTTAAAATCTTGCAGCCAGGTTCATTAAATATTTCCAACATATGGTGAATGCGCCACCTAATGCCTAATGCCCAACTTACCTTCTAACGCCACTGTCCTCATATAGTACAAACGCACACTGCAAACTGTTATCTCAACTAAGTTTGCCGTGCGCTGCCACTTTGCACGTGAGTTTTTGCTGGAGCTCTTTGTGAGGTTCTTGGTAGGAATCGGGATCGAGCAATAGTTCTAGAACCCAGTGGTTTGCCAGCGCCTTTTACTGCAATACCATCGCGATGACATTCCTGGCACCGGCTTCCGTTTGACAAGTATTTCACGACGCGCAAAATAATACGGGCGTTAGTGGGTCAATACCAATGCTTGATTAAAGGTAAACGTTCCACTAGTGTGGTGATTTCATTTTAGATAGTGTATGAGCTTATTAGATCAGGAATTCTACATTATCTTAAGCATAACTTCAGAACATAATTCTGAGTTCTTTTATTTTACACTTACAACAATTCGGTACTGCAAACCAAATCGTCTCATTTTGTGCAGAATTATATGAAAATAGAAGACACATAACATTCCAGTATTAAAGACTCAGCTGGTACAGCATCATTGTCTTTTTATGGTCTTCAATAACAGTTTTTGGGTACATCTCACAGTAATTGCCGCATCATAAGTATAGCTATAGCGTTTTAGATCATCAGATATGCAAGACAGATTCAGATTGCGGAATTGAGCAAGCGTGTTTGGGCAGAATGCAGATTTCCAAAGAGCCAAGCTTTATACATTTGTATTGGGCAAAATACTGTTTTCCATTATGCCGCAAGATATGCAAGGATCCATTTACCTGTATCGCAGGATAGTAAGTGATAATTTACCAGTTAAACTGAGAGCGTGTATAGAACATGAGACAATGCTAGTAAATCAAACATCGCCCTATTTCTTACTGTACAAGACCTATTTATATTATGCTGTATTCATAAATGCTAATAGAGAAGAGGGGATTATAATTCTGAGGCGCCGACCCTGGCCTCCCTTTCAGCGCGAAGCACCGACCCCCCCTGCATGTCTTCCCGGGAGGCGCCGCACGCACAGGCGCCCCGAACCAGCAGCGCACCCTTCCCCCCCTCCCCCGACCGGCTGGATCCTACCCCCTGAGAGACAAAAGGTCGACCCCTCCTCCAGGACCGGGGGTCTTCCACCTGGAACATCGGACGTGGTACATGTATGGCGGCTATATTGCTATTGTTTGATACTACTATGGAGCGCCCGCTCCGCGAACTATGATATGACTTTTTCTATCGTTATAGTGTAGTAGCACTATTAGAATTATTTTGGCCAAAATCCAGCGCAGGATGAAATTCTAAATACATTCCTCGTGTTCATACACAACAATTACAGTTAGTAAATCGTAGTCGAGTCAAATAAAAAGTCAATAATCCTGAAACGGGGTCGCATAAAAAATGGGAACATGCTGATTCCAACTAAAATTACTGTTTTCATTTTAGCTGCGGATGTGTCCCGCCTAGTCGACCGTGCAGCTATGGCACAGCGTGCTGTTCGACGGAATGTGTAGCGGGTTATTGCAACGACCGACTCCATAACAATCCTTGCAATTACGATATTCAGTGCGATGTGTATGTCGCACAAAATGGTTCATATTTTACCGGTGGACGATGTAAAAATCAGAAATGCGTCGATGGAAGGGTTTACTAAGTACAACGTGGCATATGATCAACTACCGACGCACTGAAGGAATCTGGTTTTACTTATTCCGGTCCATACAAATTATATATGAGAAAAGTGTGCGAGTGGGACATGATTGCCTCTCTAATAATTGACTCATGTTAAAAAATTTAGAATTATATATTTATTCCTCAATAATATCATCATATCATAACAGTGACACTTTAAAAATTTTACCATGTCACGATATGGATTTGTGAACAGTAAGCTTATTTTAAATTAAAACATTCTTGTGGCACATTCCACATCAGAGATACAATTGTGGAGAAACTAAGCAGTTGAAGTGTTATGTAAGTAATTGACTTGGAAAGGCCTTAGCGGTTCTTATGTTGCAGTATAGATGTCACTGCAAATAAAATGCCAGTGATGTGAAAGCTTCACGAACACATGCTACTGTACATATAGGACAGCGCTTCAAACTATCAAATCAAATCGGTTTATTATTACAGAATAATACCCCGTAATCTAGTCACAAGTATAACCTGGCTTGGAATTCACTTAAATTCCTAGATTCCCAAATTTCCAGAATTTTTACATCCGTAACTCCCAACCTTTCCAAATTCCACAGTTTTGTGTTTCACAAATCCCACTTTCCCATATTCCCGGTACCCCCAAATCCACATTTTTCTAGCTTCCACAAATTCTCAGCTTTCTACTATAACTCAATTCCCAATTTCGGCGGATTTCCAATTTCCGTGGTTCTAAATTCTGAGTATCCTCAAATTAACATTCCTCTTGATTTTCCCACAGGTTTTCAGTTTCCTACTTTTCCAAATCCACAGTTTCTGTGGATTCTTAGTTTTTACTATATTCGCTGTTTCCTAATTTACGCGGCGAATTCTCAGTTTGCCAATTTTTTATATCCCAGTTTCCTAGTTTTCGCAAACTCCCAGTTCCCACTTTCGCCAATTCTTAAATTCCCAGCTTCTCAAATTAGCGTTTTCGTCAGCTTGTGATCTCTTCACAATTTGAGAATACTTTCTTTCAAAGTATAGTACTTATAAGGTCCGGACAAAGTCCGAAACTTATAAGTAACGCGCTCACGTTTCTGGCTTTCTATATTGCGACACTGTGCATGTTGTAGGCTGGGACAAATTTTTCTGCGAAGTGTTACTATTATGTCCTACATTACATTACCCAGTATATGTTGAAATTATGTATATATATTCCACAGCACAATCATACATGAAACGTACATATTACCATCAAGAGTTCATGATGAAGACTTGTAGAACAGTGTGACCCTTATGCCACACTCCGTTGTATAAGCTGTGGGATGACGCGGCTCATTTTTTCATTAGTTGGCCAACTTTCTGAGGGTACACAAAATTCCCAGTTTTGTCCCGTCACCCAACTTTTGTCTCAACGGTTGGCACCAATACAACTTTTGTTCTGTCGCCCACACAAGTTTCGTCCTGTACCCCAATTTTTTGCTTTGAATGCGAACAAAATATTTAATGAAAATATTTATACTTCAAATTTCCACGAAGAGTGCGGGGTGAAAAGGACAACACAAAAATTTGCGGAGCGGGGAGGGGCAGAACAAAAGTTATTATTATATCCATTGCTACACAGTTTTTGGCAATGGTCATAACCATCAGTGTGTGACCACACATGCTTTAGGTGCGAAGTCCAAGATTGCGGGAGTAGTCGGGTCCTTGCGTGGTGGACCAGCCAGTGGGTGGGGCACGGGGCGCAGCGCCTCCAACGCCTGTCTTCGACGTGTGCCGTGCCGCCAGGTGGGTGTGGGGAGGAGAGGTTGGGCGACCAATCAGGCTGTCTAGCCGACGCCTGGGCGTGGGGTCGGAATCTCGGGAGTGGTAACCCTACCCTCTAGGAGCATGTATTGTTGTGATAATTGGCACTACAACGTGCACAATCCACTAGTGCGCAGCAAGCAGTATGACTGCGAGGAGCGACGTTTATAGTGTACGTTTGAACGAATCACCTGATTTTTGTCAAATTCAACAAACCACAGCATTACATTGTAAACCTCGAAATCATGCAGAGTCATGGGAGGACAGGAAGACCCAGGAACACAGTGCGCCTCCAAAAAAGGTACATCGTTCACAGATACGTTCAAATGAACCACATCATTATTTTTAGCATCCTCGAATACCTTTATGACAGGACATGTAACAAAATATAGCATTAGATTGAAAATCACGAACTCTACAATAGTTCTCGAGCGAGAGGCGCCAGAAATAGAATTATATTTAAAAACGGTACATCGATTACATATGCGTTCAAATGAATTACGCCCTCTCTTTTAGCATCCTCGAAAAATATTTATAATAGCAGATGCGACAAAAATAGCATTTAGACTGAAAATCGTGAAATTATGAATGATTGTTGGAGAGGTGTGCTTCAGGGGTACATAGCATCCCAAAAGGGCGCATGGCCCACAGATACGTCAAATGAATCACTTCATCGATTTCAGCATCCTTTAAAACATTTAATGTGTCCATATATTGACTAACAATAAATTATTTGGTTGATACATGTAAATGGATGAAAAGGTCCCTTTTGGGACCCTTTTTCCTTATCCGCGAGTATGGCAAAGACTGTTAATGAACAACGTTGTGGACATTAACCAAGCGAACAAAAGGTATTCTATATTTTTTGATATGAGGCCTGTGACTTTTTTAGATATTACTGAAAAAGTATTTTCTTGTCCTTTTCATGTTAATTTGTTTTTGCCGCAATCATCGAGTTGTGCCTGATTTCCGTCTGTTGAACACCTAGGGAAGCGGAGCATGATTGAAAGGAGACTTCGAAGCGGGCTGAATATATATTCTAATTGCGGCTGTTAACTAGAAAAAAGCCATCCGTTGTCTATCTGTGACAGTCGTAACTTCTCACGTCTTTCGATTTGCGACTGTTATTAGACACCTAATATTCCGTTTCCGTTATCTGAAACAAACTTTTGACACAAATTCGAAAAACTAATGCCGCGTTCAAGTTACAATGTCCCGAACGTTTAGAACCTATGTACACCACACAGTGTCAGGCACACTGTTGACAACAGGGTGTCTTATACACCCCCTGTTCTTAATAAATTTTTTCAAATGTAGCTAGTTACCGGTATTACGACTTCTCGACAGTGTCAGGCACACCGTGTCTTCTAGCAGTTTTATTGACAGTGTTCGGAATTATTTGAGCAATGTTCATATGGCCTAGATAAAAATATCGCAAATTTAGAAAAAACTACACAGGACAGTTGGCTAATAAATCGCATTAGCTACAGAACAGACGGTGTCCGTTACAGTTAATTCGCGCCAAATTGGTAGCTAAGGGTGTGTACGGCACTGTGAAGAAAAAATGTAGTAGTTAGGGGCGTGTGGTACACCCTCGGCAATTAATTTACGGTATGGGTGTCACCCTGACTGTTTATACGGTAGGGTCGCGAGTACAGAGGGACAGAAGTTCCAAACAGCGGGGACATTATAACGTGAACGCCGCATAACGTCTGGTCATTGCTTTATAATTTTGTATTTGAGTTTGTTACCTATCCGTTTCGTTTGATTTTCCGATGATGTTGAGTAGTATTTCACTGCGAATGTAGTAAAGATGTGAAACCATGCCGCGGCACCGCTGTACGGTGTCCACCAAATTAATTCAGAAGGCGGATTCGGAATTTTTGTCTTTCGGAAAGGAGACTCGTATATATAAACTAGCGTTCGCTAAACACCTTATGTCATACACACTCGTGTGGTTTATCTATTTTCTATTGACTAAAAGCTAGATAAATTTTATTATATCACATAGATTACAGCTTATCACGAGCAGTAGAAGAAACTAACACAAGTACAAAAGACTTCATCCTAAATGCTTAAGTAGCACGTGCCCATTCAAATATGTAATGAGCGAAGCCTAGTATATATAGTGGGTTCATTAGGCAAAGCTTAACAGATAAGTTTAACACAATAACACCTGCAAATCAACCAATTACGTTTCAGAGTTGCACTAACTAATTTCGGAACCCAATCCAGGTATAAGTTAACAAATAAAATTAAAAATTCATTTGTGCTTAATATGAAAAATTTTAACTTTTCAATTTCTTGGGACCTATCACCGAAAATATCTACCAAAATTTACTTCAATTTGGCACATGTCTTTCCTCGTGCGATTATTTATCAGCGACATTATTTCCACATGCAAACCACTTAAAAGCACATCTGCCCTGAAACATTACGCCGAATCAGTTCGTCTATAACCTAGTTACAAACAACATAAAACAGGCCTATATTAGCCTGAAACATGGTGTTGTTTTATGACGCGTATGACGCCTACCATTGCCTACAATGAAATATAATATGCCAGCACGTTCATCTTTCTAGATCAACAATTACAAGGTTGAAACCTGCATTTTTACAAAATTAATGTATTCTATTTATAAAGCATTCACAGATAGATGGGTGAAGTCATTGCACATCGTTAAAGGTATAGTCGTAACCACTGCTACACAGGTTATGACACTAGTTATAAATAAAAACTGTTACACAGTATTTGGAATGGTCATAACAATTGTTACACAGTTTGTGGCAATGGCCATTTATAAGAAACAAAGAATTTCCATACGTTCTGCTACAAACGGTTACTTGGGCAAAATCCATATATTATGCAGTGCCCAATACGCATTGACATAAAATTATATTAAATAAACGTAACAAATTATATTTTAGGGGCCTTCTAGGTGTTTTAAATACTAAGTCAAAGTTATATCGATAATAGGCATTAAAAATACTTAAATAAATGATGTTGTAGTCTATTTTTCGAAAATACAAAACCAACTCCTAACACAATTAAAAGAAGTTTTTGAAAATCTTAACAGAACTCTAGTGTACAATCAAATGTCTGGATTAAAGATTAAGAGGCGGATCGGCGAATTTTGCTAACTATTTTTCTATTTGATATGTTTAAACGTAACAATGATTTTGCCCACAGCACAAACTGTACAACAGTTGTTATGACCATTGCCAAAAACTATGTAACAATGGTTATGACAATCGCCACAAACTGTGTAACAATGGTTATGACCACTGCCACAAAATATGTCGCAACTGCGTAACAATGGTTAGGGCTATACCGGTCACGATGTGCAGTGAATAATGGCTCTATGTGAATGTTGCGTTACCTAAGGGCAAATCCAACGATAACGACACCACTGAGCATAATTTTATGCTGAATAATTAGGATAGCTATACTAAATAAGTAACATAAGTTCTTACTTAATAACCGTAGAGTTTACCCTAGGCAAAACAACTATTATTATATATTGCTCTGCTGCTGCGTGGCCTTAGGGTAAACATAAGAACTACTGCAAGAAATGTAATAATTTTTTTCTGGGGTTAAATGAACAAACTCGTAAGACGCATGAAATAGAATATAAACTGTGAGCTAACTTGCCTTTCCGAAAGTGCAACGATTTTGCGTAGTTTATCGGCAAAATTCGGGTAACCTGCTTTCTCTGTTTCAATCACCGCCACGTTGGCACAATTTGTGGCTGTTAATCACGTTGTGTCAAACTTAATTTATTCAGTTTAGGATCTCTGCAGCATTTCGTGACTCTTCGGTCGATTCTATGTAAAGGTTAACAAATCTTATCGAGCAAATTATAGGATCTTAGGTCACAAGATGAGCGTATTACCCCAAATTACTATACTTAACAAGTATCATCTACCGGTTCACTGACAAACTTTTCTTCAAAATCTTTTAACCGGATGCTTCGCCACTAGCTATAATTCCTTAGCGAGTTTGAACAAGAAAAACAGTGGACTTCGATTTTTCCCCTGAAGGCATGAAATACGTGTGCCGCCTGGATCGCGCAGTCGATCGTAAAATTAGAATTGCTAAAATTGAATTAAATTTATTCAATGCCAACAGTTAATAAATTGCCCTATAAACTCTGCTAATACGGTTGCTATTGATGCTAAAAAAATCTATAACCTAATTTTCAAGAAGAGAAGACAAACCGTACTAATGATATTGCTTAATGGACTTACTAACAACATTTAAGTTTTGTATTAAATGCTTTGAACTAAACATTGATAATCCCTTTGTATGTACTTGTCATTTAACTCCCTAGAAGCTATGCAAGAAGTTTTAAAAATTGTGAAAACACACCGGTCCCAGCAAACAAACTAGTATTCAGCAAAGCTTAAGGACTGCGAAATATTTAGTTACGCTTAAAAAGTAGCGCAAAATTGCTAAATATTCAACATAATCATTTTGAGTGTACAATACAAATGTTTGCACAAACAAATCCATGTCCACTTATATTTGGGGCAATCCTACCCTACAAATATTAATGTCTTTTCTGTTTGCGTTGGGCCCAATAATAAATAAACAAAACTCGCATATAATAATGGAATAATTTTGGTTTTTAATGTTATACGAACTTGAGTACAGTTATAGTAGCGCAAAATTGCTAAATATTCAACATAATCATTTTGAGTGTACAATACAAATGTTTGCACAAACAAATCCATGTCCACTTATATTTGGGGCAATCCTACCCTACAAATATTAATGTCTTTTCTGTTTTGCGTTGGGCCCAATAATAAATAAACAAAACTCGCATATAATAATGGAATAATTTTGGTTTTTAATGTTATACGAACTTGAGTACAGTTATAGCACAGTAGTTATATATTGGTTTGCTTACAAGCAATAAACTACAAACGTGACAAATAAAGTGCTGAAATATACTAATAGTAAACACTTATATAGCGCCGATTTCGGTAAACGTTAGACAGGCGCGGCGCGTTTTATAAATACAATCAATGTCTGGATAAATACATTTTCAGTCTGCTATGATTTGTAGTCGTGTTAATAGGTTCAGATCCCTTAGGTCGCTAGGGGCGGATCCAGAGGTGGGGCGCCCCCCCCGTCGGGATAGCCAAGGTTCATAAATTTTTGGCACATTTCAAAATTTTTAAAACGGGATCACTGGCTGGTCATCTACATATATCAGGAATGTTATAAGGGTGCGCCTGCGCCCCCCGTCAGAAATTCCTGGATCCGCCACAGTAGGTCGCTAGTAAGGAAATTATAATATATTGGACCCAAAGATCGAAAACTCTCGCTCCGACAAACGTAAATACAAAGAACTTGGCTAGCAGCTAGTCAGGGCACGGATGACAACTGCAGCATGCCTCTGAGCAATGGTGGCGTTTCAGAAGAGAGAGCAGTGAAAATGATAGTTACAACTTTATACAGTATAGGCTTTTCCAAGGGCATGTAATACTGGTTTAATATGCTCTAGGATTTGAGATCTATTTCTCTAGTACATGTATACACTTGAGTTGGAATTTCGGCTGCTTAGTTCATTTTTAGTCATATCATCAAACATTTCCAGGTATACATACGCCTGCGATTGCTCAAAACATGCCGCTTATTTCGGCTTCGCAATAAATTATTTATATCACAGGAGATGATGAAGAGGCATGATATATGATAGTGAAAATAACAAAACAGATATATTTATGACGAAATCTATAGGTTTGATGCCGTTCGTATTGTAAAACAGAAGCCGGTATGAGCCCAACTCGGTTAAACGACTCAAAGACCTTTATTGGAGGATGCGGTAACATCGGTTTGAACAAGAGTAGTCGAAGAAGCACAGTGTCAAAGGGACTTCAGCGTCGACATGGAAATCTTGCGACAAGTCGGTGCAACGTAATGAAGACAAGACTATTAAACCACTCAAAGACCTTTAATGGAGGATGCAGTAACGTCGCTTTGAGCAAAAGTAGTCGAAGAAGCACGGTGTGAAACGGACTTCAGCGTTGACATGGAAATACTGCTCACTATCAGCACTCTAACACTCGTTAAGTATAGTACTGAAAAAGAAATCGAGAGCTGCGCAGCAATATGAAATTAACTTCCTTTGGCTCACAACGAATATCCTACCTAATCAAATCCAATGCGATTTAGCCATTATAAAGCACACGCGTACACCTCAGTGTCGTATGTAGCAATTTATGTCAATATTTTGAGCAGCCCTACGTGTCTCAGCGTTACGGCATCAAGCCGAGTCGAACTGCATCTAACATAACCATATTCCGACGAAAAAAATTTTGGGTTCCTCAGGATGTACTGGAACCTCAAAAAATCTAAAAAAATTTTTTTGTCAGGGATGTGGATAAAATCAGTATTTTCCGAGCCGCCTCATCGAGCTGAATCGAATAATACCAAAATCAGCTATGTATCATCAAAATTTAACAAATTCGGGCTGAGGGATAACGGAAAAGAACCCAGCTGCTTTCAAACAGTTTCTTTTACGAGTACGCAGATTATGTATAGCTTGCTTTAGAAAATAGCATTGTCAGAACGTTGCCTACGTGACTGAGTCACCGGCTCACTACCATGTTCGCGTCAGACGGTCACACAATGGTGATCCGGTTCCATCTCTGGTTTGGTAGTTATACCATTAAAAAGAACTGCATAACACAGGGGTTCGGGAGCGGCAGCTCACCGACTTTGGCTAAGTCTAAGCCTTAGGTTAGTTTAGAATAAGACTACCAGTATATCGAGCACGGCATAGCGGGCATTTAACTCACGCCCATAAAGGTTAAATTGGTCCATTAATGTATCATACGGCATGCATTTACTGCAAATGCTGGTGATCGTTGCACTGTTGAGTATTAGCGCAATGTACATGTAAATAATAAAGCCAGTTTTAACAATGCAAAAAACTTACTGCTTAAATAATTATTAATAT
This sequence comes from Trileptium ribeirensis, assembly GCA_030248225.1. Lineage (NCBI taxonomy): Eukaryota > Metazoa > Nematoda > Enoplea > Enoplida > Thoracostomopsidae > Trileptium > Trileptium ribeirensis. Next base: position 11,132 of record JASANE010024260.1, read on the forward strand.
TTAATCAACAAATAGGCTATACGTTCATTTATAAATACATTTAATAATATGAATTACACTTTATACTCTCCGTTGAACTGTCCCTGGTATTAAAATAATTGCAAAGTATATTAATGTCTAGTTCCACAAGTCAAGCTTTGTGTTTTGGTTAATATTCAGGACCTGTAAAACCTAAATAAAATAAAATAATTTGGACAAGGCTGAAATTACTACCATTATATTTCCACACATAATTCAAATAATAATTATTTATGCAAACTAGGCAAGCAATAAACTGAATACAAACACGTAGTGACATAAATTTATACAAAATTTGTAGGACACATCCCACAAACTCATTGGCCAAGCATGATCACATGAAAATTAGAAACCGATAGGGTATATCCAACAGTGAGCCACACAAAAATAACGAAAATAGCTAGGTCCTTTCATCGCAAAATTTGCCACTATAACAGTTTGTGTCCTACAACCATATATCTCGGCCAATAGTAGCTGAACTGGGTACCTCCAAGGGCACTCGTGAAGGAACCACGTAGAGTCGGTTGTTTTCATCATAGACCGAAATATTCGGATTTACAGATCGCTGGGTAACATAATATATAGCGTGATCTGTCACTCTGTAGCTGGCCACCTCGGCCGAAACTGCATGCTTGAAGGTTTCGAAACGGTTTACATCCTGGATGGGTCAATCATGAGGGACCTACATGCAATCGGTTATTCCTATTATACTGCGGTTCCAATAATGCAAGTCGATATTCGAGCCGAGTCGCTACGGACAAAAGAAGTCATATCATTCATTTCAACCCAACCCTTCAAATCTAAACAACTCTAGTCATTTATTGCTTGCATTAGTGAAGAAAATATCCCATTCCAAAACTTGCTAAGACTGACACAATATGAAAAACAACCCGGAACTTTACCGGCGTCAAACACCATATATTTTTATGCAATAACAAAACATCCCCAACAATCCGATTCAGCTACAAGTGGTACACTTTGACAGTTTAAAAAGCAAAAAAAATATCGCAATGAAAATCATCAAATGGTAGTTGCGTGCGACTTATGGATTTATACATAAATTGGCTTTCGATCATTAAGCCAAAATATGTCGTCGTAATAGCAGCAAATTTCATTAATTCCATCCCATGAAGAGAATATATTTATAAACCAGTAAGGCTCAATGAAACTCAATAATATGGTGAATCACAAAGGTGCATATTACCACAACCAATGATCCAAAATAAGACACATTGTTTGTAGTTATATATTTATGTATGGTTTTCTTAAATTATGCTAAAACGCTACTTTAAGTGACAAAAACTAAGCGATACAACGTATACTGTCTGAACGAGAATCGTCCGAATTTTTTTCAAGAATACTCTATTTCCTGCACAACAGTGGTTGTGCAGACGTGTTCTGTGGTCTTATCTGCACTTAAATATCAAGCATTTTTATGATGAAAATGCTCCTGAAATCGGTGCGTTTTTGGAGTACGACAAATGTTTATTTTATGGCATCGAGTCTGGTTAGAAACCAACCTTCACTGTTCTGAAAAACTTTTATGTATGGGTGTAAGACTAGAAATTTAGAATGCGGTGGAGTATAATTGTCTACAGCGAATCATGGCTGAACCTTGAATAATATACTTGGGGGGTGGAAGGGGTGGTTGTATATATTTACTTGATGGGTACAAAAATTAAAGTCAAAGTCGATTGTTATGTTCAGTACTATTACACAAGCGTCGTGTCAAAATAAAAAAACTCTTAATTGCCACTGCAACCACGAGTCCAGGCATAAATGTTGATAGGGAAGCTGGATTACCCCTAAGAGTCGGACCTCCCTCAAGCCAAATTAACCCCCTGAAGTCTCCGAAACCCAGGCCGAGCATGGACAGGTGACAATAGGCTGAATTTTGACACAAACTTTGCTTATTATCTTGGTCTAGTGATGCACAGATTTCCACATCACTTCTTTGTATTACACCACTATGTATTACGTTGACAGTTTTGGTTACCATGGACCCGTTTTAACACACATTGGATGGTCTGATAGTGATGTTTCGAAAAGGAAGATAGTCGAAGCCTAGTCCGTATTGGCAATAATCTCTAAGAGATGGCTTCGATGTCCATTCGTATATCAGCGCCGTCATAGGTTTTTGGTTGAGTGGAGAACGCGACTCAGTCCGGTCCGGCCGACTTTAAAAATTTTCGGTCTAGCACGTTGAAAATTTTCTGGTGACAACTATAAATTCACAGTTTTTTCTAAAATTAAATTTGATACTCTAAGATGCTGCCTAACTGCTTGACATTTCTTATGATAATATTTCTCTAAGCATGATGTAACTCAAAACTGCGTCTAAAAATAAGTCTCACAAAGTTTGGAGCACTGTTAGACAAAATTTTTTATGTTTGTTTAGGTGTAAATAGATTTTTTGGTTTAGTCGGTTCATAGCAGTTCGGACCTCCCGGACCGAAAAGTTTGCTCAGGTTACATCTATAATAGCTATGTATTTGTTATATACAGCACATTGAAATTCATTTTATTACAGGTACGAAAATGGCACAGCCCCTAATTTTGAAACATACTACATCAGAAAATGTTGCCATGATGTAATACCAACGCGAATTTATAATTCCTGGATCGAAGAACGTTTCAGTGACTTCGCATTTTAATGAATCTTCTATCGAGAAAATAACCGCTGACAATTTCTTACATTTGAGCAAATTAACTATTAAGATCCTTGGGTAATCATCTTCCTTCATGCGTGTAACGGTGATCCCAAATTTTCCGGAAAATCCAAGATCCGCTTCACCGCGATAAATTAGGCTGAGAATGTTTTGCAGCATTTTCAAATAGAAACGCTTGGGCTCATTCGTTCGCTATTAATCATCGAAACAAATTAGACCCAGAGAGCTCAAGGTAAATAAGACCATTACCTGCAACTTAAATCACACATGCTCATACGGGGTAGGGTTACCCACATGAGGCGCTGACCATACTTCCATCTCGACAAAGAATTCGCCGAACGCTCTGACCCTGGAAGGCGGAAGGGCGACCCGCCCGAGACTGCGGCTTCCCTCTTGGGGCCTGGATCTCAAGCATGTATGACTTAAATATAACAGCATACGTTTGCTTGTTATTAGCAACCGAATAGCCTGATTAATCGTTATATTAATCTTATTCAACAAGCCCATAAGAATAGTGTATCATACCGCAATTGTTTCGTGCTCAATTATTCACAGTTCACTTAACCACTATTTATTGACGTTGAAAACAAAAGCGAGTTTCACTAAGAACAATATTATAAGTCCGACTACCTAGGGTACCTCCTAGCACTCCAACCTAATATATACAACTAAAAATATCGTAGCACACACCTGTACCTCCGAAATCCTGAAAAAAGCATCAGATATTAGACACTACTACATAGTAATAACACATTGACAACTTTGCCGGCAATTAATATCAAAACGATCATTAGTATAATACAAACCGGTAATAGTAGATTAGTATCAAAAATAAGGTATAGAATAGATATATATTTTCAAACATATGGGACACTGAATTTCGACGAACGAATGACACATGGTAATAGTTTTCGCGCAATTATGTATTGTAGACTATCATATATATATGTATATTATTATGTATTGTAGTATAAAATAACAAATATATAGCGGTGTCTGACTGACATTTTTTGATACCCTTTACGGAAAGCCCAGTACCATTTTTTACCGCTTGAAGTTAACACCCGAATTTGTATACTACAATTCATTCATTGGAAGAGTTAGAAGAACTATTTACAAGCTTGAAAAACGATCACATCATTCAGTTTTTACATGAACAACTCTTCCAGTAATATCTTAAGGTGCCGTGTGTGAAAACAGGATATTCACAACTAACGGCGGTAGTTTATTAGCAGCAGCCAAAAAAGAGCCGGGCGAGACGACGAGAGCAGTAGTCAAAGGCATGGGCAGCCGGTACTTATAGTTGAAATCATTTTTAAAACCGAAGGGTGATAAAAATTACCTAGAAATATTCGGGGTGCTAAAATGATAGTAACCATAAATTATTTGGAAAAACTGTGGGGGTCGGAAAATTCGATGCATCCAGTCATTTTCTTGGTGCTAGTTGCAAACAACACTAATTAGTCTGTAATTTGTGGCTATTAACAAAATAAATTTTGAACAATCAAAAATTTGCCTGGTTCAATTAAGTAATTTTGATTTTTCGGACATAAACTGCATCCCACACCCCGTCAGTTTCAACGTGGACCATCTATTATGTAAAGCCGTTGTTACTTTTAACTGCACCCGGATCACACATTGCAACAAGGACAAAGGTTAACCGCTAGCGCTGACGAAGGGCAAAAACAAGCTGTTTTTGAGTGGTTTAAAGAGCAAAAAAAATGAACATGTAAAACTACCTATTTTATAATCTGCCGGCCTGGAAAAATGCTCTTAAGCTGCGGGTACTGCCATGCCACAACCGCGTGGTCATAAATGTTTGCAAACTGAGCTATCGATGTTTGCTTCAACACGCCGCTTATTTGTCAATAATAAACTACCATCGCTTTAAAACTTGTCAAATCCCCTGGTCTCGATTACGTAAACAACTACAGCTTGCTTAAACTGCAAACGCGTAAAGAACAAATAAACTTTCTTCTTCGCAGTCTCACTTTTCGGACAAAAATTATGCTTTTGTAACGTCCCGCTGCACTTGAGCTCAAATATAACAATGAATAATAATAATTTTACACGATCCTGTTGTATGTTTATATTTTCGTACAGCTGACAGAAATAGTGCAACAACTATAACTTTCAAAGATTGAAAAAAAATGTACTATACAGAACAAAAGAATACAGCGATAAGATGTGCGTTCTCACTATAGTATATTGCAAATCAGAGTGTTTCCTAGGATACACCCTACTCTAAAGTTTAATATTACGACGGACATGTTATACCCAATTACTATCAATCTATTTGGAGCAACACAAAAGGACTGTGGCATAGCTTACCGTCTATGCACGATGTACACGAAATTAGATGTCAAAATTCAAAGTATGAAAAGCATCTGCTTCCAAAAAAAATTAGAGAACACTGTCAGATTTCAAAGTGTGCTCGTACTTCAAATAATAACAGCGGCATTTCAAATAATCTAAATTAAGAGATTTTGACATATCCTAGCTCTTATGTAAAATACTTGAAATTTCGATTTGAAATTTGAAACAAAAAGTAAGGGAATATCTGGGTGAGCGGGTACCAAGCATAATATCTGCATAAGATTTATAATACGAAGGATAATATTTTTTGGCCCAGAAGGACTATTAGTCTATTTTTAAAGGCAAATGATTAGGCTTTAGCGTAGGCGGCAGGGGATTGTTCTATGAAAGCTTTGCTATTCGGTCTAATGTCATATCTCCACATCGATCATTCAGCAGTCTCGGCTAAACTTATTGCAAATATCTTACAAACACGAGTTAGCAATGTTTTTGCAGTAAATGCCCAACCACACTTTGAAGACACTCCTATAAATGCAGCATAGGACACACTGTTCCAATACAGTTTGCACATTAACCAAATTATAAGCACTATACGCTTTAACTTTCTGTTACATTACCGTAAGTACATACAAAACTAGAACAATATAAACAAACCAACAATATTACTGAAAATTACTATCAGCTAACTGACTGCGCAAAAAATAAATATGTTTTAATAAGGTATGGCCCACAATTTTCCTTCGTAAAGACTTACTAGCAATATATGCCATTAGTTGAAATGATATAAAAAAGCAAAGACCTCCAGATTGTGAAGGCCATAATCACTCAGAAGGCTTATGACTGATTCGTTAAGCTCAACGCCGAAAAATTAAAGTACCTCGATCAGGCAATTCCGTCATGCGTTCCACAGAGCACCGAATTAATACAAATGAACACGCTCCGCTGAGCTGAACTTTGAGTTAACTGATGAAAATTGGTCTTTGGAGAATGTGGAAAAATCGTTAAAATCTTTCTGTCAGTGTAACTCATCTTAAGATATGAAGAATTTCAATATTTTTTGTTTGATAGCAAAACTGATGACGATGCGTCCTTTAGCTGAACGCCTTGAGCTACACCCGCAGTGAAAATAAACAAAAACAGCCTTCAAATGTTATTTTTGCAGTCGTAGCCAAATAAGGCCCTACTGGTACAAGCGTTTCGCAGCCCGCATCTCTCGACCGAGGCATCATATCGAAAATTGAAGACACATGCAGCTATTAGCTCATCGAGATCTACAACACTGTTTCTTGTTGGAAAATTCCCTGAGCCATTATGAACACGAATACGGTTCATCAACCTTTAGCCCGAAATAACGATTTCAAATTTCCGTATGAGATTGCGTGTTGGTGCCTTTACACGAGAGTGTTTAAGGTAATAAATTATGCTGAATACGACGGCTTTGTAATTTAGATTCACGCTTGACTTTATTTCTTTCCAGGGGTTTACAGTGTGCAAACACAATTTCCTGAATGTGGCCTGTCTTCATTTGTTTAGTTATGTTTTGCATGCAGTGCATAAAAAGAGGTTTTTCGGTACGCTAAACATGGAAACGCTTTGTTATATAGAGTATAGCACCAATATTTTCATCTTTTTAGAGTTTTCAGTGGGTTTAGAATCGAGGGACATAATTTCCATAATAAATTCTGTCGTCAGTCGTTTGGTTACTGGCCTCTCTATGGCAGCAAAATATTACCTGGGGGCTTTGACATGCGGGCTTTCAGCTCCTTCATGGGAAAACTGGAAAAATCTGAGGAAATTTCTCCCAGCTTACCTACGTAGGTTTAAAACCGAACCTTCAGGTTAGATAGAAGTTTTATAATTTCATTTTTTCGTGTATTTATTTTTATCGCTGTTTTTGTTGCATATTGGTCATTTACCTACTAAAAATGCATATCTCTGCTGGTACGCTTCATTTTACCAAGAATTTGTCATGAATAGTCGAAATATAAGCAGAACCTCAAAATATCTGAGGAGCTAGAAGATTGACCTGAAGGAAGCCAAAATTTAACTGGTGCAATAACATGTAGGAACGGCCGAAGTCATGGGGGATTCGAAAATACTGGACTGGTCCCTAAACCCTTCCGTGGAGAGGCCAGGGTCATATATTGTGCATAGGGCTTCAACAAGGTCTTTATTTATTGTTTTGTCGGTTTTACGATTGTGTGATTATTTCGAGCCCAGCGCTCGACAAACTCAAAATTGTCATAATGAGTCTGTCTTCATTATACTGCGTGCAGGAGATCAAGAATAGTATACATAGGTTTTCTGCATATTGAGTACAGTTGCCGGGTAACCCAGAATCCAATACCTTTCTAGAAGTTTTCAATGGGTTTAAGGTCGACCCTCGACGAACTCGATTTAATGAAACAATTATGTCTGTCGTCACGATTTTGAATGTGCGTTAAGTTAATTCAGGTGTTCTTATTGACGCACAGAGTACGATTGTGGTGCTTCTTAACTCCTGCACCAGCATTACACGGCAATACTGATGTATAATGGCATGTGAACACAATTATGTGCGGATGTAACCGTATTGGACGTGATCACCAATTTCTGAAAAGGGATAGCTCCAAACTGAAAAAACGTGACCAGAGGCTTGCCTCTCAGGAACCTAGGCAAGTACTATGAACAGCCCCTCTCAATAACGGAGAAGCCAGTTGTAACAAAGTAACAAGGGCATTATTATATCAAAATATCTACAATACGGTTTGACAAAAGCTAGTGGGATAAAGCCTCAAAAATTCTATATAATGATCTTATTTCTGGACCGAATTTTCCTACGTTTCCAGAAATGGAAATATAGAAACAGAGCGCTGCAAGATCCTGGGCTGTACAAATTTTCAAAATTTACAGAGGATTTTTAGGCTGCAGAAATACTGATATGTAAATATATGATGGGCAAACGCCTGTGGTTTTTCAAAAATTTTGGGCCTTCGGCAAGTAAAAAATCCCTGAAATCAACGCGTGAGAAAAATAACCGTAATATCTTACCAGAAGTTAATTTCATTACAGGTTACCCCTGAAGTGGATATACTTTACACTTTACATACGCTACAAAATACTCTTTTTTTGCATTGAAAAAATCGTCCCGATTCGTGTAAGTTATTATACTACTAGAACTGTTCCAACTATATTGTGTTTTGAAAATTTCATAAAATTTATCTAATATACCGTAATAACATAGGTATCACAACATACTTAGGTAAAATGCAGGGGTTACCGAAACAACGAAAACTACATTGATCAAAATACTGATTGACAGGAACTACGAGAATTAAACAAAACTGAAAATTTTGAATTGCAGTGGAGTATGTAAACTACGGCTACAGCGACAAAATGTGGGAAACAATCTATTGCGATTAAACAAATATTCGACCAGTTTAGGGTAATTAAACAAATTAAAAATTATAAATTAGGTCGACTTAGATTGCACTTATTTTTGGCCCACTATACATGGCCACTTTGAAAATGCTGTATAGCCGCAGAGCACGAAAACGACATTGCCATCTTGAAAATGATAACCACTCTTATGATAAAAAAGTCGGCTGTAGTTTATTACATACAGCCGCGCTAAGAAATATAGGCAAATTTTTGGAGCGTCACCGTAATTTTCGCTCAAACAGGTTATGTACTATTCCATACCTGATCCCGACATGCACGGTTCAAAAACAATTTCGAATACCGAAGTGTTGCACCCGGAACGAAAACCACTGGTAGGGAGAAAACTGGACCACAACATACGGGACAGTTATAATGAGAACAAAATTATTATAACGTAGAAAACAATGAAATAAAAACAGAAGTCAACGTAATGTGTAGCGTATATTATTAGCAGTAGGCAGCACTGTGCGATCATGACACTACGGAGAGAACTTATATTTCATAATTTCCAAAAAAATATTATCTCACAGAGACTGTTCACAGCCTACCAAATGGGTCTAGCAATGTCGTTTGCTGATTAGATTGCTGAAATTGAGACGCGTTTCCTGATGTACTTGTCGTCTGCAACCCGGAATTTGCGTTAAAACTAGACATTTGCAGCTGTGCTTGCGTATGAGTGGGCGTCGTGCCGTACTGCCATTGGACTTGGGGCTGGCCAGCTTGAGGGAAGCCCATCTGCGAAGACTGAAAAAGTCAACAAAGACAAAACAATAAACATAACACAGCCATAGCAATACTTTGACGTTTCGATTTCTCTTGGTACCAGGCGTGTTATTATGCAGGATTCACCGAGAGTTGTGTGCATTCGAAGTACACTGTGACAGAATCTTTGAAAACGGTGCTAGAAAAACAGCTTAAGTTTTAGAAAAACAGCTACTGAAACTGAATTATTTTAGAGAAACTGCTACATAAACGGCCTACAGAAGCCGTGTTACTTCTAGAAAAACTGCTACAGAAATTATGCCGCTTTTAATAAAAACTGCTACATTAAATAGGGTCACTTTTACGAATGCGATGCAGCTTGTATAGCTAAGGCGACGCAATCCGTGAACTCCGAAGTGACATGATCACATGCTATTTTGTAGTAATACGAAGGATACACGTCACCTAGTAATCTTATATGGATCGTAAAAGATTACTACACTGCTTAAGATGCCCCACAAAAATGATAAAATCAGTGCTCTGTTCAATACTATATCCTAGGAAACGATATATCCCTATCTATATCCCTTGGTTTAGCTTGCAGTGTTCGCGAACAAATCCAGCGAATCCAAATCCGGTAGATTTTCGTTCGCAAATAATTCGGTAATTTTCTCGAACACAAATTTGCCGGATTACTATCGCAGAGCTGTGTGTTCGCGAATTACGGTTTAAACTATGTTCGCGGATTACGGTTTACCAAAAAACGTTCGGTAACAGATTTTTAACCGAAATAGCAAAATAGGATTGTTAATGGGCGTGTGAGTTAAGTTTACTGTCGCTTAAAAGCTACACAGTTTCTGTAATAGCTTTTCCAAAAGCGAAACAGTTTCTGTAGCAGCTTTTTTTTCAAAATTTTGCGACAATGTACATAAACTGCACACAACTCTCTGTGAAAATTTCACTACTTTTTCCTAGGAACTCTGTAATAGTGGCAACGTGCGCAACACTTGCACACAATCCTAAACTAGCGATAATTACAGTATTCGCCACAATTAAGTAATATAACACTTTCGCCGCTACCCACTCGTTGTGTTCAAGCTACTTGTTCGTGGGAATTTGAAATTTTATAATTGGTTTTGTCCGGTCGCTGCTCACTCTTTGCTCAGCTGCTGGTGAAGGAAAAGCCGATATTGTGATGTGGCTTACGCTAAGAATAATAAAATGACACGGGAAATGTACCCTGGTCGCTAAATGCGTATGACGAACGACCGACAGAAATATGCATTCGCCTTTAATTCTAATGAGACATTTTCGAAGAGAAAGTATTATTTTTATAAACTTGAATTATAACATACGGCATATTGCAAAACAGTAGCGGCTTTGGCTTTATACCTAACAATCGCAAACTGGCTAGGCACGTCAGCTATGTAAGTATATCTTAATGTGTGTATTATTTTATGTTCACCACTAGTACTAAACATTCCGCACTCCAACATTTCCTGTTACTTTATAAATAGCTCAAAACTCTGTTTTGAGCAGCGAACAAAGCAAAGTTCGCGCTCTAACATCTGAACTTTGATAATCTCGCGTCGACGCCAAAAACTGAACCCGAGTGGTACCGCTGAAACCGGCGCAACGCAAATTACTGAGCTATCTAAGAACTGTTGCTCGATTCCTGATAGAATCTCGAAAAGCGAGCGAATAGAAGCACACGTGCAAAAAAAACATCGCACGACAAACACCGCCAACACAATGAGTCACATTCATCAATAGACGTGTGAAAGGTGTTTTGTATACGCTATATTTACATAAAAGTGAGCTATAAATAGCAGCTACCGTGCTACAAATTAATAAAACATTTTATTAGTTTTCTACAGTTCATATTTTTTACAGTACCCGCCAGACATGACATAACGACTACTGATTGTTAGATGCACGCACGGTGTTATACCACTGTTAGCTCAAACTCGCTAGCTCAGATTGGATTAATACAACGAAGTAAAAAGCTGTCACCAGTTCCGCAAGTTTAAAATTATAAACTCAAATAAAACGCCTAGTACTAGCTTATTTCATACATTTTAGTAATTTAACAAAACTTTGGTATCGCTTAGAAAAAAATAATTCCTAAAAATAAAATCGTAAAAACACTTTTAAAATCTACTAAATCTAGTAAAGTCAAATTAACAAACTTTTATTCGTAAACATACTTGCATTTGAGCCATCAAGCCAATCGGTTGTTGATTCATGCCCGCCCAACCACCTGGAAATTTCAACATGCCTATGATGCACACAGGTAAGCTAGATTCTATCAAATTAATGAATGAAAACTAGTAACTAGCAAGCGAGTGCGAAACGGAGCGAGCATGGTTTCATTTTTAAGTTATTTTGTTTAATCACTTTGTCACCTTTAAACAGGCTGTGTTTGATGAATATACATCTTAAAACCTCTGAAATGCTGAATCCATTGAAACCGCTAAAACGTCGTCGACCCTAAACCCATCGAAAATAACCTGACAACGCATCAAGTATATGTGATTGTCTCTGGAAAACTCGTATTCAGCCTACCGGAAAACCTTTATAGACAATTCTTGGTTACCTTTACGCAACAAGTAACCAAACAACTCAAGACATAATATATTCTGGAAATTAGATTCATAGAACCTAAACCCATTGAAAAGGTATGAAATATGGAAACTGGACACCAGATAACCAAATCATTGCATTCAGCATACCGAAAAGCATCTATATAGACTATTTTTGATGCCATACACCAAACTACTGAAGACCGCCTATTTTCTGGAAATCTGGTTGATTGACCCTAAACACAATGAAAACGTCTGAACAGACATGAGATACTCGTGTTGGAACTCCAGATAACCAAACCATCGTACTCAGCGTACCGACAAACCTATATATATATATATATATATATATATATATATATATATATATATATATGGATATATATATATATATATATATGGATATATATGGACAATGCTTGATGACATGTACGCTATACGTAACCAAACAACTGAAGAGAGACTATACTCTGGAAATCGGGTTCATTGACCTTAAACCCATTGAAAACCAATGAAAAGTCATGAAATACGCTGCGTGAACACTAGATAACCAAATAATTTTATTGAACCTTAAGAGCTACCTATATATAATATATATATAGAGAACTCTTGATGATCTGCACGCAATACATAATTAGACGAATGAAAACGCTCATTTTGAAAATTTGGCTCGTGGACCAAAAACCGTTGACACCTCCCTAGAAAAGATATAATGTAGTAAAGTTGGACTCTAGATAGGAAAAGCATCGTATCCATCGTGATTGATAACCTAATATGTACTCATTGTAAGGCAAAAACAAGCAATAACACGCCGAAATTTGAAAAATCGCTGTCAGGCAAAAGGTCTATGAAAAATTTTCGGGCCCACAGGATCCCAGGGAGTGGCAATAGCAAACGACTTTGCCAAATTTAAGTTGTAGATCTCCATGAGCTGATTCTGCCAACGGCCTCCATTTTTCGATGCGAAGCTTATGGGCTGCGAAGTATGTTACCCGTATAGTTAGATTTAACACAGAACCTTTTAAAAACCAGTTTTTGAGATTTCGATCCTTAAGATGGGGTCGGAGCTTTTCGCATTCAACTAAATGGCGTATCGCCATCACTTTTGCTATCAAACAAAAAATTGTGCAAATACGCCCATCCGAAAATGAGTTATGAATGACGACAGACAAAAGAAATTTTACGCGATTTTCCCCCTAGCGTCGTCGGTGCAAATTCCGAACGCTCGGTTTCAATTACACAATAAGTTTAACATAACACCGCTATTTTCAACGACAAAGCATTTGTTCCAATTAGAACATTATCGTCATAAAACCAAAACGATAACACGTTTAAACAGATCTCCTTCCATTCCATTTACTATATGTTAGTACGGTACCCGCCATAAATAAGCGATGCTTGCTTGATACTCGCTCGCTGCTTCAAACATATTATATATTCCTATTCGCTCAAAAGGCGGCGGAGAATTCTTTGCAGGCTGTAACCATGAATCATAATATATACACATTAAGATTTGTGAAAATTTTTGTGCAATTAGCTGGCTATTCCAAAATAGGTGTACAGTGATCCCCTGACATTTTGGCTGCCGGCTTGCAAAAACGGTTAGCCAAGGTTCGCCCACCCTCTGCAAAATCCCCTAACAAAATTTTGCTTCCATCGGTAAACAACAGCAGCAGTTTGCAAATTCAAATAGTTAATAGTAGTATACAAATTTCATTTTAGCTACAAATAATAATATTAATGCTACTGGCGAAAGATACTAAGGGTAGCTGTCAATAGCTATGGTTACGGATGGTATAATCGCCAAACCGTTTTAGACAGCAACATGTTGCTGCACTTTTGACTGCGGTCGTCACTCATTTGCGTCGCTGACCAAAGTAACATATCTACCTATGTGAATATTATGAAATATTCAAATAACCACTGCTCATAACCGGCACATCCATGTAAATATTCGAGTAACCTATGAGCATAGACACACATAAAATGTGTATATTAAAATACACATTTTATAAAACGCATACGTATGTTCTATTCGTGATATACAATAGTACTGTTACTATTTTACCGACATCATACACATCTTGTTAACATTTGATCAAAAGCTACGTAAACTTTTCCAACCTAAAAACCGATGTTGAAAATTTACATAGTTTTGACTAAATATAAAGTTATGACAACAGGAAATGTACCAAATATCGGAGCTTGTTTGTTACCATATGCTACACTGATCAAGAATTTAAGGCACACAATTAATTATTACAACTCATGCATAGCTAAACATATTTATTTCTACAAAATGAATTAAGGTGTTTTCCGTCCCTTGTACCCTTTCCACTCACCAAAAATCTAATATGGATGGAGTTTCCATAGGGCCGTCATGCTCATTCTCGGGGGAAAATTTTGAGTGAAGAGCACAAAATTTTGATTTTTTGCGCATGTCATTTGACATATTTGCTATGGGGTTCATCTTCTAGTGATGGCAAGCGAATACCCATGGCTCTTAGCACGGTAACAAAGAATCCCACATTGCCCCTCACCGCTGATCCCACTGAGTTCTGTCGAAGGGACCGAGCGGATACTAGCGACGAGGGGAACAGAGCGGCGCTTGGAAGCAGTCGACCGATCCCTCTTTCTAAACGATACTAAGGCGGTCCCATGACTTCTGACGTGGGTTTTTGGTTGCGGAACTGGAGAAGAAACGCCGAGGAAGGAAAACCCAGAAGAAGCCAATCTAATTTAGCCGACCATCAAACAACTGTATGCCAATGTGGATGAATGTGGAAAGAGCTTCAAAACAAGAGCAGGTTTGAAGAAGCACCAGCAAATAATACATCGGAGCAATACAAAAAATGCTACAAATACCACATACAACGATCACGGCGCTGGACTGTGAAGCAGCTAGAAAAACCATGAAAGTGTTTGCAAAGGATCTGAAGCTGGAGTATGCTACATTTGTGGTGAAGTTAAGTATCGAAAAAGTATGACGAGGCACAGTATGGTATCAACTTGAACTTGGTCCATGTGATGAACAGGGTCAAAGCACCCGAAGTAGATCCACACTTACCTCGACACTATTATGAAACGGCCCGGGGAGAATGCCCAAGGTGCTGAAAGATCGTTGCAAATACGAACATCAGTCGGTATCAGAAGTCAAGAGCGTGCGCGAGAACCACTTAGACGTCCAATCAATACCCACAAATGAAGACTCGCGTTGCCTAATAAGGGGTGAATAGCAAATGAATGGATATCATTGATATGTTTGGCTTGTTTTGGTATGTGCCGTCATTTTCTGCAGTAACAGCATTATTAGGATTGGTAATTGATTAATAAGTCACCTAAAAGGTAGCAAAATGTATTGCAATCTTTTTATTATATTTTTGTGTGTTCTGAATAAATATCAAACATGTGGGAACTAGACGAGTAAGGTGGAGGAATGGCATAGGGTGGATCAACCACCTCACCCTATAATGTAGAGACCCGCCGCACGGAGTGAGCTACATAATTTGCAATGTGTTTGCAATAAAAATGTACTAAAGCAGAGTAAATGGTCACATGAAATGCTAAAATCTGATCCATATCCTATGTTTTGGTTCAAGTTGGGCGCACCAGCCGCAAGAATTTTATCAGAATATTACCTGTTCCAATAATTTATTATGCTATTTACTGCCTTAAAAATGCCAAAAGTTAACAAAGTAATCTTTTTATTTTCGAGGGTAAAGTTTTATGTTTAGAAAGGTTCCGGAATACAAGGCTACTAAGATTTTAGCTGCTGAATTAGCTTACACTACTTAATTTTGAATATTCGGAAGTGCACATTAAAAAGAAGCACGTACATACCTGGTATCGAAACTGACTGCTGACCTGCAAAATGTTGTCCAGCGGTATTAAATGTTGGCGGTTGGGACTGCTGCGCGCCGATGAGATTATTTGCGCTCCATCCACTGCTGCTTGTCGTCGAAGTATTCATGGGTGGCGCCTTAGGGCCTGGTTTCCACTGAACGGGGTTGCTAAAGCGAAAACTAATAATGTTAGTATCTCACAACAAGCGAGGGTGAAACGGAGCGAGTGTGATTTCATCTATAGTTATCATTAGCTGTTACTACCTACAACAGGCTTTGCGTTTGATATACCTATATAGCGCTATAAAACCTATGGTACCCTTGAAACGTTATAACGATGTTGTGATACGAGTTAAGGAATGTCACCAATTTTGTGTGTTACAAAATCTATATTGTATCACTATAAGTGACGACAGACAGAATTTTTCCGATAATTCGAGTTTCCCGAAGGTCAACGCTTCTTAATCCACTGAAAACCATAAAATATTCGCGCTGTACCTCAGGTAACTAACGCATCACATTCAACATAGCGAAAAAATATCGCTGTTGATGCTCTGCGCACAAAACAGAACCAAATAAACGAAGACAGATGCATGCTGGAAGTCGATTTGGCCAACCACAAATCCACTGAAAATTTCTGTAAAGGCATGAGATATTCGCGCTGACACCCAGATAAACAAACGAAGACAAATGCATGCTGGAAGTCGATTTGGACAACCATAAATCCACTGAAAATTTCTGCAAAACATGATATATTCGCGCTTGACTCTAGATAACCAAACCATCGTAGTCCGTGTACCAACAAACCTATAAAACATGGTTCTTTTTGCGCTGCACTCATTACATAAAAAAACAAATGAAGGACTATTTCGGAAATCGGGTTCATCGACCGTAAAACACTTGACACCTCGGGTAATGTATAATACTCAGGTTGGACTCTAGGTAACAAACTGTCGTAATCACCGTGCTTGAAAACCTAATATACACGCGCTGTACACGTAAATAATATAGAGAAATTTGAAAATTATATTTCTGGCAAAGGGTCGACCATCAATATTCGGCCCACAGCGACCTAGCGAGTGGTCCCACGAAAACATATTGTGCAGTAAATTATCGGCGCAATGAATAGATTCCAGCTGGTGTTAGAATTCGATGCCAAGTCTGTGTCGCGCGATATGTACTGCAATACACTGGCACCTGTATGGCCAGACTTTGACAAAGAATTCTCAAAACCGTTTTTTCATTTTCACCCGGAAGATAGGGTTGGACCTCATAGCGTTCAACTAATCGTCATCCACATAACTTTTGCTGTCGAACAAAATATTTCGTTGAAATGCATCGACCCGAAGATGAGTTATGAGTAACACCGACAAATAAAAAATGTAATTTTCTTGACGTTTTTCCGCTTAGCACCCTCCCTGTAAACTCCACGCGCTTCGCTTCATTTCAGTTAATGAATACTGCCCATGTTAACGAGTCTTTTCATATCTTCGGATGTTCTGGACGCAAAGTAAAGCTTAGTCTATTAATGCTGTATACACATCTTGTAAAAAAAGTCATTAGATAATGAGTCCATTCTGCTGTATTTATCCGACCTGCAGGTATTACCATTCTGCGACAACCTACATATACCTATTAGTGGTTTATTTGCATAATATCAAACGTACACGCAAATCTAAATGAACGCCAATGATCACAATTCGTAAGTAATGCCACACTACACGCTAAAAATGACTATTGTTCGCTCGAGACTAACTACCAACAACATTCGACACTTATTCGAAAACAAGTTCGTTCAAAATTGAAAATTAATATTAATTTGAATGCCTGGGAATTATCAAGGAAGCCACTTGGTCGAGACCCGCGTGCGGCTAGCTGCCTTGAAAGACGTCAGTCTTGCAGTCAAATATTGTACATACCAGTTAAAGAGAAGCTTGGCTGGTATCACATATTGATACTAGCGTTTCGCATGCCAGGGTAAAACGGAGCCAGCATGGTTTCATTTTTAAGTTATGTTTTGTATAATCACCTGTAAAAGGATGTGTTTGGTACCACCATAAAACCTCTAGGACACTGAACCCACTGAAAAACCTAAAGCCTCGCCGATCCTAAACCCATCGAAAGCAACTGACAACGTATGAAAGATTCGCTCTGGTCTTTAGATAACGAGCCATCGTTCGCAGCGTACCAAAAACCTATATAAAAAATTCTTGGTGTCCTGAAAGCAATAACAAAACTACTGAAGACATACAATATTCTGGTCATCGGGTTCATTGATCGTAAACCCAATCAAATCCTACGAAAGGCATGAAATATACACGCTGGACTACGGATAACCAAAATCAATGTATTCACCGTTCAGAAAAACTATATATATATGTAACAATGGGACTAGCAACAGCGATTACGTTGGTGTGTTATAAAGATGATACCATGCTTTGTCTGAAGTTCTAAGCTTATCCGGTAGCCACTTTCATGGTAAAATGTCACATTTTTTGTTCCCGTTAGGTTTAGAAATCAGCATTATTTTACGTCCGCTCAAACAAATCCTTTTTCGTAGCCACCATTCGACAAATCACCCGCCATTGCCTCTGGAAATTGCTGCGTTTGCATACCTTGGCAGTCGTCAAAAACAATTCATTACTTGGAAAATGTTTCAAGAGCAACAATGAATACCGCCTCCTAAGTAGTGCCATTTCAGTTTTTTATCGGTGGTCCAGATGTTTCTAATTTGTTTCATAGTTTCACTACCGCATATCTTGCGGCGTAACATGCGTTTACATTCATCGACACTGACGGGTTCATGAATTGCTTTCGATTTTTAAGATTTTCATCATTGAAAAAGTATATGAATGTCCCATTTTGCCAGTCAATTTGTGACATAACAACGCATCGGATATGTACCTCACGATATTGCGTTTTCAAGCTAATGTTGATGACGTGAAAATGCATTTTATAGGTGGAGGCAATTGCCATATCTGTTGGTGTTGTGTCGCACGGCAGACCAGCGGGTTAGGGGAATGGAAGATTTCCTTTAGTAGAAAAAACAAGAAAATAGACGGCACGTTGTTAGCTAATCTGAAACGGCTCCGACCAATGGCTGTATTCGGCGCCGCAACGCGATTTATACATTGCTGCGATTTGTTGGGTCCCAGTTCACAAGACGCACGCTTATGCACTCAGCAGACATGTTTCTGCGCCGGTGCTCTTGCTAAATTCATGCTGACGCCTCTCAAGTCACAAGTACGTCGAACAACTTCATGCAAAGGTTACGAGTCGCGGTAGAATTCATTTAGATTGATTCTACATTCGTGGCAGATATAGTCTGATCCCTATTTAGGCATCATTTGTCCGTCGTCTAGATCATTCAAGTATTTGAAGCCCGATTTGTCGCATCCGTTTTTCTTCATCAAGTCGTTACTCCCGTTCTGCAGTAAATTCTGCCATGAATTACATTCTTATACGTTCTCGTCGAGATAGCATACGCTTTGGCTTTTGGTCTGGTGGATGTTCAATCAAATTCTCGAAACTACGCACTAATGCACCGAATAACATACAACGCTCAACCAGTTGTTCTGACATTCTTGCAGAGTTGAGTTCGGTACCCGGATCCGCTACACGGTGACACTGCATTTCGGGCGTCGCAAAGCCAAATACTCGGTGCGAGAATGATTGACCCAGCCGAAACATTCCTCTGCCGGTGAAAAAAGGCTGTGTAGATTATTTTGAATATAGAATATTTTGACGGCGATTTAGAAACAGGTCGTCATAATGCAGTACATATGATGTGATCCCTGATGACGGAAATGGATTAACCGATCGTCGTAGGTAGCGTCAAATACGTGCTAAACAATATTATTACGATCGGTAACATTAGACCAGTACCCTCGCCATTTGCGGTGTGTGATAGTATGTATTGAAAACAGAATACATACGCCGAAGACCACATGCCACAGATCGCGCTATGTCCTATTCATCGGTGGGCTCCCCTTTTCTACTCAGGTTAAGATTGTAAATTCGGACATGGATGACAACGATAATCGGAACCGTCACAGTTAAGGTATTTACTCGCAGCGCTTCTTACATCAACGTATCAACTTCTTCGAAACACAATCCATGCCACCACTGTAGTGTCGCAATTGGCATAACCGCCAAACGCTGCATCTAATCGTCACCAACAAACACAAACTGATATTTCGACGTGTCTGTAACACTGGATTTCTATTTGAAACAAATCGTGGAATCGCTCTACCTTGACCTTGATTAAAACTAACATTTGCGCTGACACTTCTAGCTCGAGTTCGACCGCAACCATGGCTATTTCCGGGCTATTTTCAGGTACAAATAACATCTGGTCGTTCACATCAGTATTATTCTCCTCGCTCGAACTGTTTTGGTATCCAGTCTGAAGGCGGCGCTATTTTGTACATCCTGAGCCTACTGTCAGCGTACCAATAGTCAGCGTCGTATGAATCAGTTCCACGTCGGGCAGTATTCTCTACAACACTAGCAACTACATGGACAATATTTACCCTGGAAACAGGCCTGAATTGCGTTTCACTTCGATCTAGGTAGCCATAATCTCGTGAAAATTATTGGATATACCTATCTGTCAGTTGGTTCGATTGGCCCTGGCGTATTGCACGGGATTCTTCAGTACTGTGTTCAGGGGCTCTACGGTACAGGTAAAACTTCGTGGAATACCCGTTGTTGCGATTCTACAGGCAATATGGTTATATGATCCACTTTATTACGGATCTGGCAGATTGGTCTACTAGTCGTAGTGAACTGCAGTCGTGCAACCATTGAAAACTGACTGCAGTTTCCATCATATTTTCTCATGCGCGAATAATCAACGTTCGCCGGGGTTGTACTTATTGGAGAAAGCGATAGTTGTTGGAATTCATCATGATGTTGTTGCGTCAGGGTTGGGTTAGCGTTCATATCTTCAAGCTTTGAAATGCGTTAAACAATGAATTTACCCAAGGCGGTAGCTGCCTCATTGATTGAAACGGAGCAAGCGCAGATTCCACTAACGGCGCTAGAGGGAAAATCGCGAAAATTTATTGTCTGTTTCTGTCATTCATAACTAATTTTTTGATTGACGGATTTCGACATACCACTTTTTATACTCGATAGCAAAAGTAACAAGAATGTGCCCTTTAGATGACCGCGAACAGTGCCGACCCCACCTTCCGGGCCAAAATGACGAAAAACAGGTTTTTGCACCAAATCTGACCATACAGGTACCAAAGCAAGACAGCTTATATCATGCGACACAAGCGTCGTATTGGAAATTGCAACAGAATTAGCTTATCGAGATCTACAACTTTGGTGACCACTTTTTTGTGGGACCACTTCCTGGGCCGCTGTGGTGCGAATATGGTTCGTCGACTCTTTGCCATAAATAGTGAAATTGCAAACTTCGGCATGTTATTGCACGTTTTTACCTTACAGTGCGTGGTTCAGATCCGATGGTTTTGTTATGTACAGTCCAACTTAACTATATTATACCCTTTCATAGGGTTTCGAGGGTTTTACAGTAGGCGAACAAGATTTTCGAAATGTAGTCCATTTTGATTTGTGTGGTTATGTTTTGGCTGCAGGGCATGAAGAATGGTCTATATATAGGTATTTCTTAAGGCTGCATACAATGATTTGGTCATCTAGTGGCCACGCTGCATATTTCATGATTTTTCAATGGGTTTAGGGTCAATGAACTAGATTTCCAGAATATAGTTTGTCGTCAGTTTTTTGGTTACTTATTGCGTACATGTCATCAAGAATTGTCTATGTACCGCTGACCAAGAATTGTCTAATGGGTTTGTCCGAAGGCTGAATACACTGGTGTGGTTATCTAGGGTCCAGCACGAGTATCTTATGCCCTTTCAGACGTTTCGAATAGGTTTAAAGTCAAGAAACCCGATTTCCAGAAAATAATCGGTCTTCAGCAGTTTGGTACATGGAATTAAAAATAGTCTATATAGAGGTTTTTCGGTATGCTGAATACAATGGTTTAGTTATCTAGAGTCCAGCGTGCATATTTTATGCCTTTTGATGTGTTGTCAATATGTTTACGGTCAATGAACTCGATTTCTCGAATATAGACTCCCTTCAGTTATTTCGTTACGTTTTGCGTACAGGTCATCATGAATAATTGTCTATATAGGTTTTGCGGTATGCTGAATACGATGATGTGGTTATCTAAAGTCCACCACGAGTATCTTTTACCTTTTCAGACATTTAAATTGGGTTTATGCTGCATATTTCATGATTTTTCAATGGGTTTAGTGTCAATGAACTAGATTTCCAGAATATAGTTTGTAGTCAGTTTTTTGGTTACTTATTGCGTACATGTCATCAAGAATTGTCTATGTACCGCTGACCAAGAATTATCTAATGGGTACGTCCGAAGGCTGAATACACTGGTGTGGTTATCTAGGGTCCAGCACGAGTATCTTATGCCCTTTCAGACATTTCGAATAGGTTTAAAGTCAACGAACACGATTTCCAGAAAATAATTGGTCTTCGGCAGTTTGGTAGATGGCATTAGAAATAGTCCATATAGAAGTTTTTCGGTATGTTGAATATAATGGTTTGGTTAACTAGAGTCCAGCGTGCATATTTCATGCCTCTTGATCAGTTACCAATGGGTTTATGATCAATGAACCCGATTTCTCAAATATAGTATGTCTTCAGTTGTTTGGTTACGTATTACATACAGGTCATCATGAATTGTCTACGTTTGTTGGTAGGCTGAATACAATGGTTTGGTTATCTAGAAACCAGCACGTGTTATCAGTTGTTGTCGACGGGCTTAGTGTCGACGAGGTTTTACGATTTTCAATGGATTCAAGGTTCACGAGGGTTTAGGGCGGTATATACATCAGACATAGCCTGTTACACATAATTAAACAAAATGACACTTTAAAAATGAAACAACGTTCGCTCCGTTCCAACCCAGCTTGCGAGTTACTAGTATAGTTAGGTTGTACTCAAGATATTAAAACCATAGTATGCAGCACGCTTGGTAACCTAATATACTCGTAGTAAGGTACCACACTCAACAACATCGGAAATTTTAATAATCGCTATTTTGGGAAGAGGATCGATCATATTCGGACCCGCAGCGGCTCGGGCGGCGTTGCCACAAGAAAGTGGTTGTCGGCAAACTTCTACATTCCGATAAGCCTGATGGTGGTCTTTGATTTTCAATTCGAAGCCTGCGTCGCGAGTTTGGGCTGCGAAACATTGGTACTAGTATGGGTAGATTTTTGGCAAAGAACCCCTAAAAACCTGGATTTTTGCTATTTCAACCAGGAATACGGGGTCGGATCTGTTCGCGTTCAACTAAAAAGGACATATTATCGTCACCACTTTTGCTGTCGTACACAAAAATTTCTTCGAAATCCTTTAGTCCGAAGATGACTTATGAATGACACGATAGAATCCTTACTTTGACTGCAACGACGCACTGTCCTGCTTCAAATTGAGGTTCATCGCCAAATTTGCAAGACTATTATCTAGGTCCGGCTTTCCGTTAACGTTGAGGTCGATCAGTCCACTCGACGCCGGTGTCTTGTTGGAGTTGCTAGTAGTAGCAACAGCGAACGGGTTACCCAATGCACCGTTTACGCCGGTTGAATTAATAGGTTCTACCCCTACAAAAATTACAATTGCTTAGCTAACAGATAAAATATTTGGTACTTAACGAAATATTTCGATATAAAGAAATTATCTGGCCCTCAACGTGATAACTAATCCCAAATTACCACTACCCATGGACAGAGAAAAAATAGTTGCAGTGCGCGACAGCACATTCTTAGGTAATAAACGAAAATATAAATGTGTAGCAAAATATACTTCGATTACTGTTGCCATCGGTTTCGGTATCGAATTATGAGGGCCAGGGCACCATGGATGGATACTGTAACATCTTCCCATAGTCCAGAAATCGAATACAAATAAAAATTCTGACATAGATATTTTTATTCGCTTAGCCCATTGGAGGAACTAATTTTTGCCTCCAAGGTTCAAGATTTCTGGATTTTTCACGATTTTACCGCACAGATGTTATGTCCGTGGCGTGTGACCATGGATTCCCAGCTTGTTGCTATAACGATAATGACGAAGTAAAACGGAATGGCAATGCTGAATAAAGATTAAATGAAATGATTAAGAGACCAAGTTTTTCGCATTCATGTGGCCAACGGAAGCAACGCTACACATGAAGTTGAAAACTATCCAAAAATTCATAGCTGTGTTTTGTCATCCTAGCCAATTTCAACATACTAGTAGAAACTCCACTTAAAATAAAATATGCTCATATTGTCCAGTTCAAGATGTAATACTGCACCTGGAAAACTACTTTGCTTCTATATTCGTGAGTGCAATCTTTAATTCCCTATTTCAATTTAGTTTTCTTACGGCATGAATTGGTTCAGAGAAAACAAAGACGCAGAACCTGCAAAATTTCCCAAGTTAAACATTTAAGTAAACGAAAAATTCAAAACAATCATTCAAAATTTATCACTAACGACACTGGCTGTCCTAATTATATTCAAAACATATGTGACCATTAGGTGGGTTATGTCCTAAAACTCGGACCCCTTGCCCCAAGGCATATTTTACGATACCCCGCCTGCGCGAGGAAAATTTTGGAAATTTGGCAAAACTTGCTTAAAAAATAGAACAATTTGGCAAAATCTGGAAAGGAAATAGAGGAAGATTAGCATAAGTACGCCAAATTTTAGCAAAATTCTAAACCATAAAAGTTTCTAAAAATTTAGCACCGTTACCACCTAATCTCCTGCCTAGGCCGTCGATTTAAAATATGTCCTGAACACAAACCTCCAAAAATATTTGGCTTAGCCGCGGCTGACGCGTTGGATTTGTTGTTGAAAGCATACGCAAAATTGTCGTCTGAAGCAAATGGGGTCAAGCCCGCTGAAACAGACAAGCAAATAGGTTTAACCCGCTCAGAAACCCAGAGGTTAATACAAAAATACTAGCTCGAAGACGTACTGCTAATAGAGTCCTTTCAGAGACTTACTATTGCGTCGTACATCGAAAAATAGTATCAATTCTAAGCGTTAACAGCTTCGGTGCTGAATGCTCGCTATCGCCGTAACATAGATACACTTAAATCAAGCATAAAGCTTAATAACAATTTTGCAGCGACAAATGGAATACCACGACAAGGCTAATCCAAAATTTTAAACACTGGAAGTGGCAATTAGTATTAGAAAAGAAATAATTCTAAAACATCACGTGTTTCTTTACTGTTTTCAACTCGCTAACATCGCGAACCAAGCCATCACTGTCAATACTATAGAAAATGAAAATCATTTTTTGTAAAAGGAAAATACATAAATCCGCTCTGAAGCTAAATGACCATAAAATATTAGAAACTCTATTGAGATTGCAGAGCGTAACGAAGCATAGGTACACCTACGCTTTTGCGTGCACAGCCAATCAGCTCTCGATAGCATACTTGGATATGCTCTATGTAGATATCACACATTATAGCACAAGTTTGCAAAAAAACTAACACAGGCAATGAGTACCACATGCCCAAAACATCCAAGTGCAAGCTATATGCCTCCCAGGACGTCACAATAAAATTAGGAATTTTGTGTCGGGGTACCATGGGGGCGCCATGCCACCGTACTCATGGAACCACGGGTCGCAGAGTAAAACCAACACCTGCAGTGAGTTTCCCATGCCCGAAAACCCCCGAGTGAAACTTGTCAGCCACCCAGGAGTTCAGAACAAATTTTCGAATTTTGCGTCGAGGAACCACGAGGGTGCCATACCTCGAACCACATAACTCCAGGACTGAAGCCTTAATCGAAAAATAATAAAGAGGCATCGACATGCATCGTTTTACTATGAATTAAAACCAACCAGAGAGAAAATTAGAAAGTTAAGATAAAAATAAACTTGCTTCCGTGAAGGCTACTAAAATTGGGTAAAAACCCTCATTTTGACCTCTTACCCCAAACAATTGGTGACGCCATACCCCGTACCCATTGAACCATAGGGCGCAAAGTAAAAACATCACCGACAATGAGTTTACCATGCCCGAAACCACGAGTGAAACTTAGGACGTCAGAATAAATTTTCGAATTTTGGGTCGAGGAACCACAAGGGTGCCATACCTCAAATCCCGTAACGCCAGACAGAACCAGAGCCTTAATCGAAAAACAAAAAAAGGCATCGGCGTTTATCATTTTACTATGAAATAAAACCTACCAGAGAAAAAAATCGAAAGTTAAGATAAAAATAACCTTGCGTCCGTGAAGGGTACTAGTGTACTAAAATGTGTAAAAAATCCTTAATTTGGACACCTTACCCGAAACCTAACTCTAAATCATAGAACGCTCGATGTACACTGTAAATCGACTATGCCGGTTCGACTGAGCCCAAGATCATGAAAATCAGTTAAGTCGTTCCCGAGTTATGACCGAGCACGCACAAACTGACGGAATTTAAAAGCTTTCACCCCTGCAATGCATAATCTCAACTACATTACATGCTGTGAGAAAATTTTACTCTTACACTCTTGATGCAATAGTTCACATCACTTTAGTTGCGGTAAGTTCAGTAAATGAAATATCATTATTTTACAAAAGGCATCAAAATATAAAAACATAAATATGCCCGCGGTTACTACAATAAATCTAACAATGACAGGTTGCCACGAACGTTGCCTTTAATCATTAAACTATTATCACATAATCCACTCACTATTATTTCATATCTCACTATTACCCATGTGACATAATTTCGAACAGCGGACTAGAATTTGTCTGCTTAGAGATGAATTTTGAGCTTAAGCAACTGCCACTCCATTCTTAAATGTTAAGACTGTTATAAAATTGAGGAAGCTGGAATATATACAAAAAATTACAATTCGTCGCATTCAAGACATGTGGTGGCGTAGCAGCTGTTGTTCCTGCCGCCGGAAACGCCGTTGTAGAGAACGCCCAATCCAACAAGGGTGGATCCATCGTTTTCGCGTTAATAGCTTGCATCGATTGAGCGTTTTGAACAAACGGGTTCGTGTTAAGTGACAAAAGATCGCCCAAGTGCGACTGAAAGTTTAGAAAGATTAACGGGACTTGTTTTGAAGCGTGTGAAACAACTGTTCACACAAAATTCGAAACAGAAAGTATTTAAAACAAATTCACATTGGACGCTTGTAATTTAATACCTTTCATATAAACTAAGCAGCTACAATCGAGCAATAAATGCCTATAAATCGCTACGCACGAAATATAGCTAAAGTTCCAAAAATATTTTTCAATCTTAATGGTACAAATATGTTAATATGTATGGTTTCCTAGACCGACACAGAATCCTTCACAATTTCTTATGAACAAACAATGTAACAAACATAGCACAAGTAACTAAAAAATCGCTCCAACAGAAGCTATAGCTCAGAGCGCACCAAATTAAGAGCACAAAATTTCATTTACGTACATTTATTATTCGAAGTATAAAATGGTTTTATTTAAAATTAGTTTATTGTACAATAGTTCAGAAAAACCAATATTCATATATTAGATGTTAAATGTGTCTCGATGCAATTAACATAGCTCTGTGCTGTATATATGTTGAAACAATTATCCATATTTGTGGAAAGTGATTTAACAAGTATGTACGTGCAAGTATATCACAACAACCCTCAATGCGACCGGCATATGATGTCTTTTAAAATTAGCCCGGGTTCTACTACCCAGATTCAGTAACACTCAAAATCTAACTTCAAAGCTACATCAAAACTAGTAGTTATTTTCCAAACGAAGAAAACGACCATCTCTAACCTGAGGCGTCGCTGAGGCCCCATTAACTGTTGGCGTATTAGCAGGTGGCGAATCTAAAAGATTGATGACCGGTTGCTTCACCGGTGTATCTCCGGATGAACTATCATTATTTACAACACTTTTGTTTCCATCGTGCGAAGATTCCTGTGACCGCATTTCGCGAAGCCTTTTTTCCTGTGAAGAAAACGTTAATCACGTACAGTAATTTTTATAATGTTACCTAACTGGCATAAAATTTGAACACCAATAAATTACTACTATGGGTGAAACAGAGACAGATGATTCATTTGCTGCCATTGTGTATTTATTTATAACAGGCGTTGTGTTAATGTATATACCGCCATAAAGCCAATTGTTATGCTGATTTTTAATGAGTTGAGAAACACAACATATTCTGCATAGCACAAGACCTATAGTTTATGTGAAGGCACAGAAACAATGCATGACCAAATAAGTAACGACAGGCGAAATTCTTTCAGCAAATCGAATTCACTCATAGGGGACCTTAAACCGTTTGAAAACCCGTGAACATATATGGTACAAGCATCCTGAATTATAAATGATCCTACCACCGTCTTAAAATTACCAAAAAATTATACAGACCGTTATAAGGTGCACTGAAAACAATATAACCAAAAAAAACTGAGGACAGCCTACATTATCAAAATCAGATTCATCGATCATAAACCAGTTGAGAACCTCTGGATAGGTATAAATTATTGATGCTGGAAACTAAACAGCAAAAATACCGTATTCAGCGCACAGAAATACCTATAAATCATACATTCTGACGCTAAGAGGTCTCACGGATGGTAGCCGGTGTCGGCGGAGGGAAGATCATCTCAGAGGAGCGGTAGATGCCATTGGAGGAGGTAATCTAGAGGGAGTTGACAAGCCCCTCCTCCGAGGTCCTCATGCATTGTTGAAATTTTCATGCTACTGTCGCTAAAATTTTGCGCGCGGAGGGGTAGGATGTTACCCTCAGGTGGTGGAAAACACGGGCACCCGAGGGGGGTCCAGCCCACAGAGGAGGTAGCCACCAGAACTCCTGCTTCGGCACGGATGCTATACATAGCCAGCGTTGGTGTCCTGAAGCCAACACAAACAATAAATGAAGACACTACATTTTGGAAATCGCTTTTGCGATCATAGAGCCATTAAAACTCCTGAAAAGGTATAGTATAGTCCAGTTATACACTCTAGACAACCAAATCATCGCATTCAAGATGCATCACTGCATACGACTCGTTTGAGGGGACAAACAAGCATTAATATGCCGAAATTCGAAGAATCGATATTTTTTGCCACAGGCCGACGAACCATATTCCAACCCACAGCGGTACCACAAAAATGTTATGTTAATCGAAGTTATAGATAAGATTGCGAGCTTATTCCGGCTAGTGGCCCCTTTTTCGTTAGATATTGTCTTCGAACCACAGGTACTCGCATGGCCAGATTTTGCAAATAATCCTTGAAACCGGTTTTTGTCACTTTGTTCCATAATATGATGTCCTAGCCCCTATCTGTCATCGTAGCAAAAAAATTTTATCGAAATCTATCCACCCGAAGAGAAGTTTTACATCGATCAATAAAAATAAATTTTCACAATTTTTAGCACCTAGCGACCACAGTGAAAACTCCGCTCGCTTCATTTCAAATATTACATACGTACACTGGCCTGTCTACAATGGAGGCCCTTTCCAGATCCCACAACTCTGTCCTTCCCAACTTTTACGAAAGCCCCATGTTCAGCCACAGTACTCGCTAAAGTTGACTGTCGCCGTAGGAGCAAGAAACAAATTACAAAATTTCAAAATAAGGTTTTATTATCCCACGACCAAGTTGCTGGCGAGAAGCTGCGTTCAACTGTGGCGAGCATTGTAAATCAATGTTTTATAATTGTCCCCAAATTTTTTATGTATACAAGATATTTTTATACCATTAGTTGCTACTGTTTATGTATAGCACTAAAACGCTGTTCCTGAAAATATTTGTGTACATGTAAAATTTTAGAAAATATAGAAATACGTAGCATATAGAACAAAGTTCTCCCCACATTGAAATTCCCCACGAGAATGAACATGACCCGTCCAACTTTTGGATAAGCCGGTGCTAACATAACATTTTCTACATTTTCAATCTTAAAGATGTGAGCAGTTTCAACAAAAATGTGTTCACACTATTAACCACATACTAAATACGAATATGATCAGTGAAACAACAAAAAGCGCAACTCAAAATTTACCTTCGATGCGTTCAACCACTCTGCTTCTTCGAGAATGTATTTCTGTTTCGTCGCCTCGTCCAAAGTGTTGTTTATCGACGGATTTGAATAGCTTGACGGAATAGTAGCCGATGTTGTTGACGTTATTAACAGAATGAACACGAACATGCTCTGCGTAGCAAAAAGGGTAACGCTTACCTTCAATGCGTTCAATCGCTCTTCTTCTTCGAGTAGGTATTTTTGTTTCGTCGCCTCGTCCAATGTGTTGATTATTGACGGATTTGAATTGCTTGACGGAATAGTAGCCGATGTCGACGACGAATGATTGTTATAGCTGTTTGCTATATTTGTTGTGCTACTAAACGAAGGCTGATGGTACGATAAACTAAAACTCAAAAACATTACACGGTTACAAAACCAAACTGCGTGAAACATTTACAAATGCGACTTCCTGTTTAGAAAGATTAGTTTAAAGCCGAAGCGACCGTTTTATTTTGTAAGCCCGGACACAAAAAAATGGCTGCAAATTATGTGTCACATCGGAATGGGGTCGAGCTTGACTGAATTTGTAACGTACCATATGCATGATTTACAATTATTGTATTAGTTACCGAGCTCCAATATTACTCAATGTGACACATTTCTGCACTTGCGGTGGTTCAAAAATATAAATTTTGTGAATTTCATCTCTTAAAATACAATTCTAATAGTCACTGTTCCACCTGTGTTATATTTTTACTTTGACGTCAAAATTAAGTTGTAAAATTCGCATGATCAGCACTTAGCATTTTATATAATGAATAGGGACGCTGATCCTCACTGGCCCTGCATAATATCTAAGAATCACTTCTCCCAGATACAAAAACTTCGCTTTTGACCACAACAATTTTCGTTTCCCCATTTTTGCCAAACTTACCCTCATTTGCAAAAATAGCACAATCATTTTCAAAAGTTTTTTTATCAGAGAGAGCGGTAGATATGACTTAGGAGGTCCGACCATCAGGGGAAGATAATGCTTATTGATACCAAACATATATACGCTATTTGAAAAGTCATGAGCTTGACCCCTCGTTTAGTCCTACCCATTCTAATCGCACAGCACTAAAAACCCAAAGCACTGTATTTTCATGTCCACCGAAAAATCACGGGGAGTTGGAGAGGGAGATCGCCGAAAGGGCTTGCAGTTGACCAAACTGTAAGAAAATGGAACCTTAAATTTCAACCGTAACCGCGATCTGGTCTTATCAATACGCTAAAAAAAGGAACGATAAATGAGTTTCTTGTATGTCGTGAGTGAGCGATGCAATTGTTATTTAACCGGTTGAACTCAGGTTTTTTCAAAATGGACCCTGGGTGCAGCAAATTTCTTATGGATCTAGTCCTTAAACGTTGATCTAAACTTACAAATTTTGGCTCGAGAATTTCAAGAAATTCTACACAATAAAGAAACGTAGTTACGAAACGCAATTTGACATTATTACATATTTACAAATATATAAATTATTCTCTGGCTGTCCCAAGCCAGGATAAACGATGAGGGCCATCCGTGAAACCAGCATCAAGCAACTACATACAGGTGTAAGCACAAACCGCTGAAAGACTGCACTTTGAAATAGAATTTATTAGCGGACCCTATGTCTCCGAAACCGAAACTGCCCTGGGTCCAGATTTTGGGTTCATGTAAAAATATTTGGGTTCAGACCCACCTGTGGACCCAAAAAACCTTGGTTGAACTAATTTGTTTCCTCGCGACAACGCTTAGGCTCTACCATATGAAACATGGTTTAAAATTATAATGTTTCCTGAAATCTGCTATTTGCAAATTTTAAAAGTATCTTTTTCGGTCATTGGAGGAACAATATACGGTCTTATTGTTTCTTGATACTGGCTTTCACAAAAGGAACCGAACTTCTATTCACTTCCCAGAAAATTCGTCCTAACCAGAAGCTTGCTGCACATGTTATCTCCCCAGAAATACTGTCTTTTTTTTGCAAAAATTCCGATGAAAATGTGTGCTTTTCGGCATTGCTGGACCTTCCCCATTTCTCCACCTAGAAAATGCGCCACAATTATTCCGCGCTTTGTTAGGTGAACCTACAGTACAGTAAGAGAAACAGTAGTTGTGTTCCGTAGAGTTTCTGCAGGTCTTTCTGCGAACTTACAGAAAGTACAGACTAACCACGGGAGTACCATTTCCCCTCCGCCATAGTTTTACTGTTACACAGTAATCTCAGTAATATGAAATACTCTAAATTATTTAAGGTTTCACGAGTGCAATGTGAATAATTAAATGACAAAGACACATTAATTTGATATTGTTGTTTTCCATAAGATACTTGGCATGGAGCGTTGGGACGTAGCTTAAATAGCGCTTAACAATTGACTATAAAGATTACCTCAGCACAAAGTTTTCAACCTGCAATACGAAACCAAAAAGCGAACTGTTTAAAAAAATTTGTTAGTCCATAGGTTTAGCCTAAATAATTTTTGTACGGTAAGGGTTAACAATTTTTTAACTACGGATAACCATTTCAAAAATTATAGATATCAGTGTTAGCATGAATAAACATTATGTCTCTGTGCTTACAAAATGTTTCGTAAAGATCGACAAATGGCTGTAAGGGAATATTAAAAGCGCAAATCAAAGGCACCTGGGCGAACACAAAGAAAGAAAATATATTTTCATTGTATAATATAGCACTAAAACGGTGTTGCTGAACTTATGATTTAGTGTAGTAGCAAACAGGAAATGGAAAACTGATATTATACATTTGACATGTAGATATCTAACAGATATGAAACTACAGCTTCTATTGCGACAAAAATCAAGCAACCAGAGCCTCAAATTTACCGTAATAGACAGAATAATTCCGGTTACTCAATCATATATAACACAGTACCCGCCAGAAATGACCGTTCCTTGTTCGTTGTGCGCTCGCTGCTCGTTCGGTACTCGCGCGCTTGAAATGTGACAGTCATTTCTGGTGCGTACAGTGCATAATCCCTAACTTCATTTGGATTTTCAACATATATTATTAAAGTGTAGCTTTATTTCTAACTCTAGTGCTTCAATTTATGAAACAGTACTTCCAAGAAAATTTATTTGTTTTCATAGTATTCGGCAACCTCGAAATCCTACATACATTTTTGCCAATAAGAATTGAAAACTCCCGAAGTAATTTTGTTGCCAAACTTTAGCTTTAACCTTAGCTTCTAAAATGTCCACAGGATTACGCCAATAATAATGAAACTTGTGTAGCCAACACATTTTGGTATATTTTTAAACTTTGGTTGCTAAGGTAAGCAGCTGCACATACAAAAATACTCTGTAGCAAAGTTGATAGCTGTCGACGAGTAGTCTTCTTTTTTTAATCCAACACCTCTCATGTGAGTAATGAGCTATTTAACAAGGGAATCGACAAAATGCAAAATTTTGGTGTCCGCTAGTGACAGTTTTGTCAGAAAATCACTGTAGTAGGGCAAATTGGGTGCATAATAGATATATACTTTTATGTGTTAAATAAAAAATTACAATCACCGATCAATCCAATGCATAAGTTATGCATGACAAATGAACAAGAATTTTTGTACAGTTGGTCTCCATTTGAGAGAACACCAATCGCATTGGCTTTCTCCGTTTCAATTTAAGGATTCGAAAAGCACACATACGGTGGCGGCCCTTTTGATCCTTCGAGAGCGTACAAATGTTGCTCGAGTGCTTCCAGTAAACTATTGGGAGCCTTTGCAAGATCAGGAATTTCACCTCGGTCAATACCAACCGACTGAAACAACGTAGTAACACAATAAAACAAGATCACAACATTTACATAATGAGCATTATAAGCAAACAACTTGAACAAGAATAAGTTTCCAGATACACTGAACCTTCTCGAATGTCGAATGAAAACATCAGATCTGTCTCGTGGAATGTTTGAAACGCAAATATGATTTTTTCAATATTGTGCTTTATATTTACTAGACCTGGGGCCGAGCTCCACATCATGATCCGCATTCTAGAAATGCGGAGGTGACATCATAGGTGTGCACATCAAATATGTCGTAATGCGTGAGTCCACTTTAGCTGTGTACTCCAGGGTTGTTCTTTTGTGAAAATCACGAAATGCATCGTTCGAGTTCACATTTCTGCAATCTATATTCGCATTTTAGTGAACCCGAACATGACCTCTGCGATGTACGAACGGAATTTGCGTAGGCGCATCCTTCTTCATTTCACACGATTGTCCGAATTCATCAAATGACATGCTGAATCGGACAACTATATTCGCGGTTTAAGTGTATAGTCACTATATTCGTGCTACTTTGCATAACGACTAAAAATTTAAGTCAAGGTGGGCCAGACATTCCCATGCTACGACGATGATAAATGCAAAATCGGACCAAAAGTTTATACCAGCTGTGGCGACCGAGCGATCACCATGAAGTGTGAAGATATACTGAGTTGATCACGTGAGCATTACGCAACATGATGCAATCATTACGTCATGTACTCTGGCGCAATAAATAGTGACTATGCCCACGCTTTCTGATGTAATCGTTATATCACGAAACTGATAGAATTATGCAATTATGGGTATATAAACAGTGTACAGTTGTCAATAAACCAAGTTGTGTTCGTTCGACCTGCGTTCTACTAATAACTGTATATGCGAGTGAAACAAGTGCATGAAATGTATTAGTGGATAGCCGATGTAGCAGTGAAGTCAATATTATTTAACGGCAAACAGCATAATTATTAGGTATATAAAAACAATGTTCTGATGTATGTAACAAATATAGTTTTCTTCAACGAAAGAATTACTAGGGACGAATTCTTCACATTTTCCGGGAAGTAATGAAACTTATTATGCAGATGGATATTGTATGGCCCTGGACAACACAATACAATATAAATTGTACAACATAAGGCAGTAGACTTACACGGCGAAGGGAAACACTGCGATTGGGGATTGTTTACGCTGCGCGTAGCTATACAGAGTGCGAGTGGCTAGGTTAAGCCTTCTAACGGTCGGACCTCCCAAGCCACATTTTCTTCCTTCGCTCCCCTCCTGCAGTGAGCCGAGTTCGCGCAAACAATGATGTATCACAAGTTATTGCTTCTATCCACTCCATGCTTTCAGTTTAACGTTTCTTGCTGGAAAATTATTTAAAAGCTATTTGGACAACCCGTCTAAAGCCTTACGGATGTATTGCAAATTTTATGTATAAATGTTTATACGAATTGTTCATATGAGTTTCTTTATACAGGGGTTCCCTTAACCGGACCAGGCGTTACAAATATTAAGAAATTGATCAGACCACGTCGCATGATCATTGCCCCTGCGCCGAATCAACAAATCGCAGTTTTTCGCAAGCAATCTTTTGGATAGAGCCCACTAAAGAAAACGAAAGGAGCACTTCGCAAAAGAACAATATAGTTATATCTATGACAACACCCACTGCCTAGTAAACCCAACCAGAAAGTGTCAACTAACAAAAACACCTAATAATTTCGATAGCGGATGTTAAAATAACCATTAAGTTTTCAGGACATCGCACAGAAGGCGAGATTACTATGTCTTTTTAACAGCGCTAGCTGTGTTCCGATTAGACAATGACGCTTACTGCAGTACATTGTAGAATTGCGGAAGTTACGGGTACCCGTACCCGCGCACAAGGGCTCTGCGAAGGGCAATGCTGTTATTAGACAACTTTCGGTGGAGGTTAAGCAAACTCACACTCATAGGAATTTGTTAAAAACAGTGTACTGACTAATGTTGGGGCGTTGATGACGAAATTGAAGTTATATTACTCGCAGGACAACTAGAATTCGACTTATAACCATCTTGGTTACCTGACCCCGGTTTATAACTACCTAAAAGGAATATGTATTAACATATTATATAGCAAATATTCTAACAAGAATAGTAGTAATAGAAGCTCATATTGCTACAACAATAATGTTGCAATAACCGTGCACGATGTACAAATTGTGTAGTAATAATACCAAATATTGTTACAAGACCTTTTGATATTATTTGTAGCAATAAACTACACTGTTGCTACAAAGATGGTGCAAATCACACAACTATTGCACTAAATATGTATTGACAATACAAATTAATGCTACACGTTGTAAAAATGTTTTGTAGCAATAACCGTGTTTATACAGGCCATAATCTGCAGTGAGTGCACACATTTATCTCTGAACGCTGTATAACAAAAGTTAAGAAGGTAATTGTAAGATGTCCGGCGCTGTCTGGTTTTCAAGGCAAATCGGTTAAACGCTACAGTATTGCAAGGACAATAATTTGATATTTCACAAATCGTATTTCATGTGTTTATCAAGATTTATTATGCTTTTCTAGCGTTAAGGCTTGTGACCCAACAAAATCTTCGCTGAATTCGCAGCGTTTGAAGCTTAAAAACCATGTACGAGAAAATTCAGAGCTCATCGTGCAATAAATTACTAGCAGTTTTGCTTCAATGCTACTTACATTTCGTATACATTGATTCAATTTTTAGATGGCTTTTGCGGAGTGAAGCTGCACCTCAACATCCATATAGGAGGATGTGAAAATTTTGACGTCAACCGCAACTTTAATATTTACGGCAAAACAATATGTAAAAATTGGTGTTTTTATGTACATTACTGGTGCTACAACTTTTCGAAAATATATGACAGACCTATTAGTTTGAAGCAGTATTTGTCAGATATTGCTTTGTATAAACGTATAGCTACTCATCTATTTCGACAGTATGCCAGCAAATAAGTTTTTTTCGAAGATAAATATTTCTAAGCAATCTTTAGTCAAAACACAACGGTGTCATGGCATGGAGAACATGCGCTTTAGGGACCCTACGTTAGGTGGTACAGTATTAATTATGGTTGATCTTTTGTCAAAATCCTGGACTGAATAGTGCAAAAATTCGCATTTATATTTGGGACAGTGGTATTTGCATTTTTGTGAATGCGAACAAGGATTCTGTGATGAACAAGCGGAATTTGTAATATATGACAAAAACGATGATGGTAATCGCTTTTTACGTGTACGCAGTCACGATATTGCAATGCTAAATCACAATATAGTTCCCAAAAATAGTGTCAAAGCTTTGCTAATCCCAACCGTAAAGGAAAATCATGATTTGGCGCGTTAATCACGTCTACGACAGAGAAGTGACTCGACAAAAGTACAACGCACGAGCACGCACCTAAGAGGACTCGCGCATTAGATTTAACATAGCGTCGTGGTTCATCCGAATGGGCGTAAATATTTTTTCAAAGTTTCGAGATATGGCTATTTGAAATTTTTGATAGGTTTATGAAGAAAGAGTTCGATGCTTTCACCACCGAGGCGAAGATAATATTGGTTTGTCTTTTTACGGCGACCAGTAATTTGACGCGGTTCTCTATCGATGACGCGCTCGCAAATATATTTTCGCTTTGCATCGCTGTTCCCTATAGACCAATAGTCATCAAAAATTTTCTGTCGTGAGCCTTCGTCTAGTTTTTTGCAATCTTTGCCGCATTTGTTACAAGCAACTGGCTCAAGCGCTGCGCGCTGGAACAGTCTTTCCCTTTTCGGTAGCGTATTCCAGTCCTGCCAACCGCTTTTCCTTATTCAAAGCGCGCTTTTCTTTGTATGTCAATGGTTTCGGCCCCTGTACGGGACCCTCATCATTTTGACTGCCGCCACCGGCCGCGGAAGCAGCGGATTCACGCCCTTTTGTTTAACAGGTTGGGTCACACAAAAAGTCTGTTATAGATATACGCCGTTTCGTGCGACTTCGTGGGTCTTCGGCCTTTCGTCTACGTAGCATAACTCACTAAATATGACAGTTAGAGTGATGCAACCTAGACCAATCGAAAGGGCGAAAATTTTTACGTATGGGAATCCAAAAAATTGTTTTTGGCCGTTTATAACCATATTCGCCTTTTCGGGTGGACCACGACGATAGATATCCAAAGAGATTACCTCCTGATGATCAGACCCTCCCTAAGCTATATTTACTCCTAGTATTAATATTGGCACCATTAATATTACATAAAAAACTGGGTAAAATTTTAGCCAAAACAGAGAAACGTATGATCTTCCCCCCGCAGAGTAACCGCGCCTGACACATCCACATTAAAATTATGAATTGATTAACATCTTGACAAACTAACATACTTCTGCAACTTTTAGAAATTCGGAAACAAATTCCATTCGAGTAAGAAACTTTTTGTAAATATCCAACGCTTCGCGGCATTGTTTCTTGTTCATATCAAAATATTTTTCTAAAATATTTAAAACTACAGCCTTTATAGCATTGAGATAAATCTGCTTCGGCAATGAAGACCCATACACAGCTGCAGACTTGGTTTTTAATAATGGCTGTTGCAGACAAATAAATGCATGATTCGAGAAATATAATTATGAGATAATGATTTTGATCATAGTTCTAACATAAGAAATATTAGAAAGACATTGTCGAAGCGGAACAAGCGGGGTTTCCACTGAGGGCGCTAGTAATAAAATTCGTGAAAATTTTTTCTGTTTCTGTCATTCATAACGCATCTTTAGATGGATGGATTTTGTCTAATTTTCTATTCAATAGCAAAAGTGACGAGGATGTGCCCTTCAGTTGAACGCGAAGAGCTTCGACCCCATCTTCGGGATCAAAATGGCAAAAACAGGTTTTTAGCCAAATCTGGCAGTACGGGTACATGTGTTTCGCAGCCCATATCTCGCGGCACAGGCTTCGCAGCGAAAAATAGAGCACCGCGCAAAATCAACTCATCGATCAGGATCTACAGCTTGTTGACGACAATTTTTCTTGTAGGACCAGTCCCTGGGACGCTATGGGGCTGACTATGGTTCGTTGATCCTTTGCCAGAAATTTTCGGCATGTTATTGTGTATTTTACCTTAGAATGAGTGCCTATTATGTTATCAAACACGCTGGATACGATGGCTTTGCTATCTAGATTCTAACTTGACTGTATTATACCTTTTCATGTGGTTTTGAGGGTATTACGGTCCCGAACCCGATTTGGGCCAAAACGGATTCAAATGGGTCAACGGTAACATTTTCAGAATTTGGGAAGCCAGTATCTATCTTCGGCGACCAATATATCAAGACAGAGGCTTCGTAGACTAGATAGACGAGACAAAATCCTCTTATCAAGAGATACATAATTGCTGTTATGTAGTTTTGTAAGAGCTGCATTTTTCGAGCTATACATGAGCCAAAATTTATAAAATAACCAAAAAAGTTAAAATTTCAAAATTTTTACAGAAAAGTTTCATGTTCGTTGGAGTGAACTATGAGATTATAGGGTTATTTCACATGTTAAACGAACTGGTTTCATTATTTTTACACCAGATTCGCTGTTATTAACCTTGCGGACGACGCCGGAGCAAAATTTGGGGCATTAAAAATAGACAAATTTCGCCAACTTTTCCAATATAAATGCATGTAGGGCAATCAAATGTGTCTATAGGTTCTAGTGGTTGCTAAATACGGTAACGAATAAAAAAAATTGTATTTGCGTAGTACGAATCACATAAGGTAAGTTAAGGGACCCTTATTACTCTTCAATTTATAAAGATTCTTAAAATTTGAGATTTATGAATTTGGAATGTTTTAGTCATTTTGGTAATTCGAAGAAGCAATAAAGAGTTCGTCGGTTTTATTATATGACTAAAATAACCAGAGCGTTGTCATTGAAGTAGTTGTATAATTGCACCAGTATCAGTGTTGGTGTATAACTGCTATCATGGGACTTTAAGTAAATTTAGGGACTTGAATTTGCAACGGCAAAATTGTTAATAGCGCAGATAAGTGTAACTACCAATAGCCACACTCACTCCCCTTGCTGTGCGGTTTAAAATTTATTTTGATAGTTTCGGTCTTACGTCTATTGTTGTTCATTTAGTAGGTTATCTCTTTGAAACTAAAACGATCTAAAATTGTCCGTTTATAATATTTATCTAATGTTATGCTCGCGTAAGGGTAGTGTGTTGCGTAACATTCCCAAACCAAAACTATCTCAAGGTAGCAAAAACTACCTTATCGGTTGGTCTTTAGGGAGCACAACCTAAAAAAATATGTAACACTCAAGATGGTCTGTCCACACACCTCCAAAAAGTGGGGAGGGGGAACTTCGGGGCCCCATGTTCATTCTCGGGACAAAATTAAAAGTCGGGGAGATAAATTTTGCTATTAAATATTGCCATATTTTCATGCAGTTTTACTACCGTGAATGTATTTTCAAGCTAAAAACGATATTTTAGAATTATAAATAGTGGCAATTAATGTTTAAAAATCAATGTGCAAAAAACATAAATTTTCAAACATACAAAAAAATTTTTGGAATTAGTTGAACATGGGGGTTTCAGATAAGGGGGGACGGACATGGGGAAAATCTCACGAACATGGGGGATTCGGAAAGTGGGAGGTACCCCATATCCCCCATTGTGGATAGGCAGTCAAGAGCAATATAGAATTTCGCCTGGACAAAGACTGGCCCATGATCAAGTGGCAATAACTAGGTTCTGGTCAAAGGACCAATGGCGACAAGGGAGAAATTATTGATGTTCGAAAATAGGTAGTCCTTCTTGCCTTGTGGTCGAAGGAATTTCATTCAACGGCTAAAAAGTTTCTTTAATCACTGACAGAAAACAGTAACCACGTGACATTGACATGGATTCAGCTGAAATACGGACCAATGATGACAAACGATTAATTGACGCATGCAAATAGCCCCGATAGCAAAATAATTTCAGCCGGCCTAAGGGTTTGGTAGTCACTGGCAGACAACCTCCTATAGGGTGACAAATATTATTTCAGCATATTCTTAACACCGTGTTACATTACACGTAAAATTCGAGACTTCTTTAAATGTTATTATATAGATGTCAACCGACATGAATGCTTAAAATATAAACATCAGCTGCAGATAAAGAGTGCTTTTAAGATCAGAAGAATGTTATTTGCGCCAAACCAACACAAAAATCGGTACCTGGAATCGGCTTAGGGGCTATCGAGCAGAAAGCTAAGGGCGACGCAACACCAACAGAAACGCTTTGCGTCTGCCCAGAAACTGGCTACAAAGCTGTGGTAAAAAAACTTCATTCTGGAACTTTACTAATAGATAAAGCGATGCAACCTCCAGTATGCATTGTCTAGGTAATCTTGTTATTGTCTACCACTTTATCACCTAGCTCATTAATCATCACAAAAAGTTTATGCAAACTATACTCAATATTTCAATGAAAGAGTAGAGCAAAGTGAACCTCCAGATAGTTTCAATCTTAGACCCCACCCCTAGAAACAAAGTACCTTAGTTACTTTCTCTATGTAGACTTTATGCAGTTCCTTGCAGACGCGCGGATATATCGTTCCGTTTTACAACTTTGGCTGGACAATATAATATTAATAATACTACTAATAATAATGAAAGCGAAGTTAATTTCTAAATAATTATTATTGAACTATACACAAAGTTAATTATAGGATTTTTCAAACACATTATGTCTGATTAGTGTTTTCGATAAGAATAACTCGATATAATAACTTATTGTTTAATGTTTTCAGATAATTTTTGCTGCAAAAAGACATAAGTTTCTGCAAGGGTAGTTATAGACAATACTGAACTCCAATTTTCAACTTTCAACTATAATAAAACAACCACTAGTCAAAAGAAAACAAAATAAACAAAGTTAAAATGAGTATCAAAAATGCTCCAGTTAAATTATATTACAATACTGACAAAATGCAAAGAAAAGTGAAAGCAATACTATTGCCCAGGCTCATGGCGTTGGTTAATAATTTGTGTGATGTGGGAAAATTCCCGGTTCCCCTACAGATATTACTGAGTGATCAATTTAGGTTATATAACAAAACTTCCTTCTAACATAATAACCATGACATATGGCATATAACACCAACATTGCTTATCATTATACAGTTGTAGCCAACCAATTTCAATAAACAACCTGTGTTTTACCTAAAATTCAGTTTTAAGTACCATTCGCCGACAAACTGTAATTTACGAGATGAAATTTTAGTCAAATCTTTATTATAATTAATATAAAGAATGTGGAGAGATGCATAAAACGAGATACGCATAATCACACCGTCTTTACAGTACCTGAAATTGTGACTGCGTCAGCATGGTTAATAAAATAGCTATCTAAATACTAGTTACTCGTAAGCGGTAATTATGTGTAATCACCTGCAGCAGGCTTTGTGTGTGATGCATGAAGTGTCGTATTAAATAAGATGTCTCTAGATAACCGAGTCATCGTATTCAGCATGCTTAAAAACTATATACAGTCCGTGTTTGATACCCTGTACGAATATGAACCAAAGTAAGCTGTTGACAGACCAAATTTAGGCAATCGGGTTCACTGACGCTAAATCCATTGAGAACATCTCAAAAGGTATGAAGCATTCTTGCTGGACTCTAGATAAGCAAGTCATCGTAGTCAGGGTACCGAAAAACCTATATATACAATTCCAAGTGCCCTGCAAGCAATAAATAACCAAACAAATGAAAACGCACGACATTTTTCAATTCGGGTTCTTTGATCGTAAAACCCTTTGCAACCACATGAAAAGCTATAATATACTGATATTGTACTCTAAATAGCCAAACCATCGTTTTCTGAGTGCTTGAAAACCCAATACAATATACTCATTGTAAGGTCAAAACACGCAGCACGCCAATATATGAAAAATCGTTATTTTTGGCCAAGGGTCGACGAATTGTATTCGGCCTCATAGCGGTCCAACTATGTGGTTCCATAAAAAGACTGGTCAGCAAAGTTGTAGATATCGATGAGCTGATTTTGATGGTAGTTTCGGTTTTTCGATTAGAAGCCTGTGCCTCGAGATATGGATTGCGAAATACTGGTACCTGTATGGCAGGATATAACCGCAACTGGAATCAGCAAATTAAAAATAAATTTTACATTAACTTAATGTATTGCGATGACATTATTGCCACTCGGGGAATTTGAAGAAGCTGAGGAAGCTAAAATATATGTATCGGTCAAGATGTCGGTTTTTTGGACACCTAGCGGAAAAATGCCTTCCGCTGTAAAGCGTACGTGAACTGCGTCAAACCAATGCAAACCGACTTGTAATGCATGGAGCGTAGATTATACAATTTTGCTCTGTCTCCAATCACCTCCTTTTACTAAACATAAGTTTGTTACATCGTATTGCGTCGGGAACTTGAAATTATTTGTTTATACGATTCTAAAGAAGTATAAAAACGTATACTACAATTTTCTGATCGATAGCCAGAGACATTGCTCAGGCGAGCTTTTGGCAACCAGTGCCCTCAGTTACCTGATGAT
This sequence comes from Trileptium ribeirensis, assembly GCA_030248225.1. NCBI lineage: Eukaryota > Metazoa > Nematoda > Enoplea > Enoplida > Thoracostomopsidae > Trileptium > Trileptium ribeirensis. The sequence continues at coordinate 54,078 of JASANE010024260.1, forward strand.
GATTTTCTGATCAGAATTCTATACATGAAACAAACAGTGATACTGCTTGCATAGTTTGAATACATACAGTTCGTTCCCAAGAACGTAGTTTCTAGTTGCATTGCAGATATGTTATTTTACTCCAATGTAGACTGATTACAAAGTGTACACGCGCACTGGCTGATGCTTCAAGCAATTTATATTAGCCAAGCTTACAGCTGTGCACTTCAATAATCCATACTGTATTATGCTTATCAAGCTGGACCGGTTCAATAATATATACCGTTGGCTGGCGCACTGGCTCGTGCTTCACGCAATTTATATTAGCCAAGCTTACAGCTGTGCACTTCAATAATCCATACTGTATTATGCTTATCAAGCTGGACAGGTTCAATAATATGTACCGCAGATTCCTGAATGGGTAATCTGCTACGAGCATCTACCTAGCTTTGTTTTGGTAACAAACTCCGGCCGGGTTAAGATGAAAAATTCTTACTGAAGTAATTGTGTTCTACTTACATTTCACAGGGTAAGTTGCTTAGTTAGTCTTTTCTTTTGTTTGTGTTGGAATTTGATCAATGTGTATCAGGGAGTAACCGGAATTCCAGTTCCGGTTCCGGCGAAAATCGTGTTCCGGTTGCGGTTCCGGCAAAGGGCAAAAACCATACTTCAACCAGAATTCTGGTTTAAAAAATTTGTTTGAAATTTTCCACGTTTTTTGCTGCATCCTGTAATCCAAACATATGTAATATATATATTGATGATCATATAGAATGATCAAGCTCCAATACAACCAAGCAAAAGAAAAGATTAACTAACCAATTTGTCGTGTGAAACCTAAGTAGGGCACATAATTTGAGCAGGAATTTTTTATAATAACCTGCAGGAGCTTGTTAAATCAAAACAAGGTCGATGCTTGTAGCAGCTATTTTACACATCCAGAAGTCTAAACCAATAATTTTAAGTTTCCTGCAGAAGAACATGCAACAAACGTATGTGTAGTAACGGGAGGCGACTGGAGACAGAGCGAAGGTGTGTATTCTAAGCTCCAAGCTTTGTAAGCACATTCGATTTGACGCAGTATACGGAATGGTGTATAGTGGAAGACATTTTTTGCTCTGAATGTCCAAAAACCGACATATTTGATCGATAAACATTATTAGCTTCCTCAGTCTTTAAAGTTTCAGAAAGACAATAATACCATCGCAATACATTAACTTTAATGTAAAAGTTATGTTTAATGCATTTTAAATCCACTATACCTTCATTTCTTCCATCATCTGTTTTATTATATATAAATTTCGAAGATCAGGTTCTGGTTCCGGTTCCGGATCCGGTTTAAATAGACGGTTCCGGTTGCTATATAAGGTATGATTGGACCAAAGATGTCGCAAAAAATGTGGATAATTTTAAACCGAAATTCCGGTTGCGATATGGCTGTTGCTTTTGCCGAAACCGCAACCGTAACACGATTTTTACGGGAACCGGAATGCCGGTTACTCCCTACGTATGGCCAGATTTGGCAAAATCCCTTAAATTCCTGTTTTTTTGCCATTTTGGCCCAGAAGATAGAATAGCAGCTGTTCACATTCAACTAAAGGGCACATAATCATCACTTTTGCTATCGAATAAAAAATTATCGAAAACCATCCACCCAATAATTGTGTTATGTGTTACATAAAGCCCTAGCGCCGGCAGTGGCAACTCCGTCCACTCCGTTTCAATTATACCCAAAGTACATCAAATTTATTCTTTGAAATCTTACTAAATTTGTAACGAAAAAATTATGATTTGGTTCGTGAGCAAAAAGTAAGCTGTAGGAAACTATACAACATACAGAATACCAAAACCTTATTATGTAGCACTGTTCGTTCGACAAATTGCAAATTTAATTCAAAAGATTCATTTTCGGCAAGTCTTTAACTGCAAAGTAAAATAAACTGCTGGTTTGGCATGTTTATATAACAGTGCGTTGAATTGCCAAACACTGTTGTTCCATTATATTTATAACACTTATCGAGTTTCTAGATTACGATTTAACTAATTTCGAAACAGCTACTAACCTAAAAGATTGATAATACCGTCGTTATAACAGGCAAATAGTCTAATTAGATCACGAAATAGCAGAATGTATGCACTGTTGATAATACCATTGGTCAGTTCACTTGGAGTTGCCTAAATATAAAACGAAACGTGTAACTATGTAGTATATATTAATCATATATGCTCATAGGAGGTGCTATAGGGGATAAGCGCCCCTTAAGGCTCGGACAACCACTTGGACGTCGCCGTTCCCCCTGGGAGACAGCTTGTTCCTCCTGAGGCTTCGAAACACTCCCTGCGCGCCGAAGGGGTGCGAAAAACTTCGGCAAAATTAGGTAGGCTAAAAGCAGGGGAAAAGTAAAAATTGGAATAATCGCCGGAAAACTGGCCAAATTTAACAAAAAATTTTGGGCCCCGAATATTTATTCCCCTTGACAACCCTCATCCCCGCCGAGCAGTTGACCTCCCCTGGCGCCACCTTCCACCATCGCAGCACCCGCTATCCCCTGGGACTTCCGACCTCGCCCTAGAAAGATATTAATGGTATAAACGTTCAGTAGAGATAACTGTGTGTAACAATAATTGCTTCCAAACTTATAATAATCCAGATTTGTCGACGTATTATTTCTATACTTTCTGTGAATAACCAATAGCGCCAAAATAAAAACCAGTTGTAAAACTGCACAAGGCAAAACACTGCTGCGCTGTCTTATGACACTTCCTCCGCATAGATCCTTTGTTTTAACGCGCAAGTTCCAGATATGGCAGGAACTAGCGTTCAAAAATAAAATTCAGCGTAGATTCAGGCTAAATCCAGGATCCGAATTAACGATGTCCACACCAAGCATTATTGCAATGAACACAAATGTTCATTTAAAACACGCTGTTTGATGGATACAATTTTGCCCACGAATTAATTTAATTTTATCTTGCGTGTTTGTATTTGTTTTATTCATGTTAATGAAAATTTGATTGCACACATACATACATACAATAGCAACACCTGGAACCAATATCCACTCAACAATTTTTCGAGTAAAAGTTATTACCATATATATTCAAATACAATCTATTTGTAGACATTATGCGCATGTTCGAGAGTAGTTAAATACGTAATAAACTACTATAAGACGCATATATATCAGGTGTTTAAAATATATCACCGAAACAAAAGTTCATAATAAAAATTGTAGACCAATATAACGCTCAATCATACTTCTTCACTTTAACTTATACGATGACAGTCGTTTTTCGGCTATCAAATATGGTGGTACGTATCTGCTACTCCGGTTTTTGCGAAACTACCTGAAAGGCAACACCCAATGAGATAAGAACCAGCTTACTATGATTGACATTCTGATATTCATCTGATGGGATGTTGGGATCGTAGCAGCTGCTATGTCCACCGCTTGGTGTCTATCCGATAGTTGCTGAGAACCTTGGTAAAATACCAACAAGAAGACATCCTTACAGCCATTACATTATAAGAAAAAATGAATGCATCACCATATAAAGTAAAGTGTACGAGTATAACCAATTGTCACACTGTTCTACAAATTTTTATTATCAACTCTTCTACAACTAAATTAAATGAAAAACTAAGTTATGCACTAGAATTAATCTTAGATGTTATTTTAAAAATACATTAGGATAATGTATATAACAAATTTGTATTAAATAACGAGCTAACAATATTATGTTGCTAGAATTAGTTAAATAAACAAAGTCTTATAATAATTAATAAATAAATCAAATCAATCGGCTGCGAAGCAACTAGAAAGATGCACATACTTGAAATTCCAGCAGAGCATCCACTTGGCCCTGGAGTATAGGTAAGTTCTTCAGAAGCTAAAAAATAAAATACAGCAAATTTATAATACAGCATTACATTATGAGGAAGGCTATTACTATTACTGTTGCACGAGCATTATAATAATTGCGAACCTGACCCACAACTGTATGAATATATATCTATAAAATTTGGACCAAAATAAGCCGAGATTCTATGACCCACTTTTATGCTAATTCAACCAACCTACAGGGTTTTTAGGTTTCGCACTTCGTGATAAATGAATCCCTGGATCTTTCATCCAAGCATGCCCCCATACGCCGAATCTACGAATGTGGCACACAATTATTCCACTGCAATAGGTATCCTTGTGATTTGTATTTCGGTATTCAACTGTCTATGCAACGTCGCATCAGCACTGATGAAGTTGAAAATAAAAGTTCATCAATACATTCGCATTAAGTGTCTTGAAAGGGTCATTGCGAAATTCAGAGAGAAATGACAAACGCAAAAAAAGTCATCACGACAAAATACAAATGCTAAAATGTGACCATAACTTAGTATCTACCTCGAAGGGTTAGTGATCTTAACTGTGGTGGTAGCGAGAAAATATAGCGCTTTATTTGGAATAGCATAATATGCTATACACATTTGTCAGTTACGTACACTCATACTAACAGATTTCCCAAACAATGCCTAATACATAATATATACATTATTGTAAACGTTACTCTTTGCTGGTATTACGAGTACTGGAAACGCACGCCACGATTTTTTGAATACCATGTTCATGTTTGGACGCTGCAATAGAGCACCGATGTCTAAGCTTCACCAACCAAATGCTGTATAGTTACATACTAGAATCTTGGCGACATGCCAAGTGTATGAATTCAGAAAAATGAGAAACTGTAACGTTAACATACAGTGGAACAACTCATTAAAAATATATTGCTGTTACGAAACAAAGATGTAACTCCACAAAAAATATTTATTAATTTGCTCTTCAATAAGGCATAGATGGTGCAAAACTGATAGTCAGATATCTAAAACGCACCCAACGAGGGTTAACTCTACCTCAGAACTGCTTACGAATCGTGAAAATATGTATGTAATCTATGCATATATAACAATCTTAACAAAAGCACAATAGCACAGAAAACATAAACAGAATTTGCTACAGACCGCATGACACTCGTCCCTTTCGCACCACTCCAATTGTCTCACCCATTGACATAATTACCTCTACACGAAGATATACGTTTAAATAAAGTGAAGATTTGAATCATCACACACGAAAACTCTTCTTATTTTGAGCCACAAATCTATTAATATACCGTTAGAAGTGGTAATGTCACAAATCACTATATATGGCGTTGGGCCAACTGTGGCCTCAAATACCAATTGACCCAAGGTTCATACATCAAATCTGGATTCCTACATCAATCAAATCGAACCTTGCAGGTAGCCCCGCAGTAGCTTTATCCACACACCAAATTTCAGTCGAATCGCTTTAGTAGTTACATAGCTACACCTCGACAAAGTCTGACCAAAATTTTGGAAATTTGACCATTTGGTAGTCTCTCATGCCCCATAGGGACCAGATCAAAACATTATTTATATACAAATAAATAAAGCTTCCTAGGGCACACATTTCGATATCGAAATGATTCAAATCGGCTCAAGGGTTGAAGAGTTATGTGCAAAAATGCCTATTTTAGCCATGTACCCCCCTCTGACCCCCTGTGGTGGGACCTGGGTGCGTCAAATCGTAATAGACCTCCAAAAGGCAAGCCCAGAGTATTGTAGCTTTCATATGAGCCCTCACATGTCCATATCGGTTAATGTTGAGATAACGAAGTCTTGTTTACAGAGAAAATAATAAACGGACACCCATCTTTTTCACAATAGTGCGGTCTAATGAGAATTCTTCGATTCCGAAGCTAGCGCTTCTCTATCTACGAATTCAATTATATTTATTACACATAATACGCGAGCAAAGTTAAACCTGACCCCAACAACCACCCTATTTTTTAATTTCAGACAAAATTGTTAAACAGGTTTGGTCAATTCAAATTCGACGTAATGCGTTGCTAAACTTAACCTGCGCCCACTCTGGTCATCCTATTTTGTAAAACCCGATGGCGAGTCCACATTCATTATTATGGAATAAGTAAGAAAAAGGATTAGATTCACTGATAGCCAAGAAATAGCTATTCGCAATGAGCCAATAGCAGTTCCATGACGATGGTTAGTTTTGAATCAGGATTCATCTCTGTTCTTTAACCATTTTTAATTCGAAGCGATAAAATTTAGTTCACAAACAATTTTGATTATACCAAATTTTGCATGATTAGACAGACTGACTTCGCTAACGCCATTTTTCAAGATAATATAATAGGATAATCATCAGGTTAACTTTAGAAGCGCCTAAATCTGTTCGCGAACATACTGTTGTGCGATTGAAATGTCGTTATTTTCAGTTCAAAATTCAAGCAAAATTGCTGAAATTTTTGGGAACAAAATTCGTTACATTTTAATACATTTCTTCACGAACGCCAAATGCTTACTTAGAGAATTGTGACGTCACTATAACTGCATTAAATTTGTTCACGTCGGGCAAACGTAATAATTTCTGGAATTCGGATTTAAGTTTGCCAATTCCTGATTAGCGAAGAACCGACATAAATTTATCAGTTTTTAGCAATAAGGGTTTGTGATTCGACATTGATTATTACAAAATATAATGGCTGATGGGGTAGCGTTAGGTTCCTTTAAACATCAATGGCTTCTTCAAACTACCGAAACTATACCGAGGATCATGACCTAACGAGTGCCCTCAGTTCGGAACTGAGGCAAGCCAAAATACCTTGAGTTTGGGGCGATTCCGCCTATGTCATCCAGTCAAGCTGGGGAACTATAAAGTACTGTACCTGCCGGGAAACATAAAAATGTTAAGTTTAGCAACTAATTATGCTTATTTATCAAGAAGAAATCACAGTGATTTTTGGCCCCACCGAGGAAAATTTCCGGACTTAGCAAAAATAGTAAAAAAATTCGCATATCTTAGCTCATCAGACAAAAATTTGGTAATTTTTAACTGGCGCAACAAACTACCTGGTGGTATAAACTGAGGAGACTAAAGTTTATCTGAGGGGGGCTAGAGAATGTCGAAAGTGAAATACCTGGCGTACCCCTTCCCTCGCCTATTGGGAGAAGCCAGCATAGTTAGAGAAATCCTATAGAAATTTGTTGGATGAGCTCGGTCCGATGAAATAATACAAAAATTGTAGCAAACACTATTGAGGAAGAAAGCTACTATGGTGGTAACCTGCTAAAACAAAGAATTTTGCTTTCCGTACTATCATTAAGTGATACGTCGATAATCGTTAATGCTGCATAAAGTTCTCAATTATAAAGGAACAAAAACATTAAATCATCATCACTCAATAACTTACTTTGTCTGCGTTCATTTTTCTCAGTAGACCGTCTTCTTTGCTTAAAAAATGAAACTATATTTTTGAAAATGTTGGTCTAAAAATTCAATCAGATTAAAATACAAGAAATCATTATATAGTAGATTACTTACAGTCACGGACAGAATTAACTGCACAAAAAAACGCTCGCGCACGCACGTTTTTGTTTAAACGCGTTTAGGTGCGTGTATTTTAAAACACGTTTGCGTGCTTGTGAGTTTACACGAGTTTGCGTGCGTGCGCGTTTAAAGACATTTGCGTGTGTGCAGTTAATTCTATTCGTAGCCGTATACATCAGGGTGCCCGCGCAAAACCCACTGCAACTTTTCTGTTTTCACCTAATTTCTCCCCGTATTTCCCCAAACTAAATCATTACAAATAAACATTACAAAATCTATCGCTATTTCAATGACAAACGTCTCAGTTCAGGTATTTTCCCGTCTAGTTTCATATTACTTGTTCGTGTTTCTTATTTTCGATTCTAATATAATTATAACGTTTATAACCAAATATGCAACAAATTACATTATGTTAAACATGACGAAATCATATATGGTTGAGCAGGGGTCCGAGTGAATAGAATACTATTCCAAGAATGTTTACCTCGGTCACAGATACGTTCAAATAAATCATTCCATCGTTCTCACCATACTCGAAAACCTTTTACAGATGCAACAGATTATAAAATCATGAAATCATACACGGCTCAAGGGACAGTTCCCAGGTGATGATACAGTATTATTCTCCAAAAACAATACATCGGTCCCAGATATATACATAATGTAAATTTTTATTGATAAATTTGTAAATTCCCTTGACAGAAATGACCAAAATTCCCCGAGAAAAACTTATCATTCATAGAAAATAAACGATTCTGATTAAGGTTTCTAACTGCGAATAAACGGTAATCAAATTTCAGCGAAGCGTGAGCCGGTAGACACTGCAAATTTTGACTAAACCATTCCAAATGATATAACTTAGACAACAGTCGAGTTATCACTATTGAAATCATATACCCTACACTGAGCGCAACAGGTTAACCGCTCGAAAAATGGTAACTCACATCTATGTAGACAAAATTCCGGAGCGAATAAACTGTTAAAATCCAGAAATTTTAATTCAAGCTGCTATCAAACTTTGAGCATAAAATCAAAATCGCAGCCATAAAACATGTCCGACCACAGGCTGCTTGTTCACTTTTGATGAGATAAGTCAAATTCCTCAGTGTTTCATGAACAGTGGAATGTTCGTCATTTTTCCTATAAATCTTGGTTAATCGAAACAGGTCTGAGGCGTCTGGACGATTTGCACAATAAGCACTTTCCGGTTTGACGTCAAGTGTTCATTTGTCTGGCAGCCCACGATCTTTTGGCAACACGCTGCTTGATGGCTAATAATTCGCCAGCTGTAGGATATTAAGTCACAGCAACGTCAGTCTATATCTCATTGACACCTAGACCTGAACATCAGAGTACGGGAAAAATCCACGATACTCCAACAAATCCCCAGCAGATACAAGTTAGAAAAATTCCGTAAACGAGAACTGAAAAAAGAAATCCCTGGCATTGCAACCATGTTCAATTATTATAAGTTTATTATAAACTGAAAAATGCTTTTTAAATCATAATAACGCCTGTCGGTATTTCACTCACTAAAATATCAAAAACAAGCCAAACGCTGAACTCCGTACGGTTTATTGTTTAAAGTATCTGTTCGTTGACACGTTAGTGCTTGTTGCAGCAAAAACGTATTTTCTAAACTCTCATTAGAGCTACAGCACTAAATATAATCTTTTCGGGAGAACTGACGATCCAGGCGTTCGTGGCTTCTCTCCGAGAAGCAACAATTTTGATTGGGTGTGCTAAAATTATCCAAGTAAGTATACAGTCACGGACAGAAATAAGTGCATAAAAACGAACGCAACAACGTTGTTCCAGGGTATCCACATGTAAATGGGTACGAGCTTCCCCGGTAGGTAACAGTTTCAGTGTTGCAGGTGGAATCCTCCACGGCTTGTGCTTTAGCAACTCTGCTTGCCATTGTCACGGAATTGGAAATCAGCAGCTGCGTAATTACTCAAAATTGTATTCACAAAGTCATTAGAGTGCCCAATTTGAACAATTTCATTTTTTACCGGATCTAAATCGTACATTGGGCGAGCCAGATGAAAAATGAAATTTTTGGTACCCGGAAACACGGTTAGCCCAATTTTAGGAATATAAGAAGTTATATAGGTACTCAAAATAGTGTTCACACAGTCACCATAGTGACAAATTTAACTATGTTTGAAAAAACATGGTCTAAGTACCTAGATTTGACCATAAGTGGCAAGGAGGGTGCTAGGGAGCCACCGGAACAGATCAGGACGCCAGAAATGCAGTATTTGGATAAAACGTAGTACAAAGGCCGTCAACCACCGAGTTTGGACAAAATATTGGGTCTGACTGCCTAAATCCGGCTAAATTATAAATAACAAACACCTAGCTAGGACTGTTGGATTAGAATTTTTAATGAATTGTCCAATTCTCAAAATGTGTCTAGTCACTCAACTTTTAAAATAACTCAATAAAAATTTTACCGTACTCTTCGGACATATGCGAAAAGCTTCCCGAATGGGATTTTGAAGTTTTTCCTGGTTTGAGAGATATATTCACTCAAAGTATGTAAGTCGTGAAAAATTACCAAAATCAGTCCAAAGTGCCAAAAACGCGGAAGGTCATATTCAATACGAGAGTAGTTCGCCATTTTTTAATGTTAGAATAAAAATTATTTTTAGATTGATCTATTGTACCCATACATTAGCAAAAATATTTTTACAAAGTGATTAATGATTCATATATAATCACAGGTTCATATAAAATGTACAAATAACTCAGTGTGGGTTGCAGCAACTTCTGCAATACTACGCATACACAAGAAAACACATATTGTGTAAAATATATCTATGAAAATTACATACATTCATGTTTTAATACTTTAACCTACATAAATGAAATCATCCTAATACACCTTGAAGTAAAGTGAGTCAACAGATGCAATGTAATAGATGTATACTTCACCATGGTTATTGGATGCTTCCAGGGAATAATCGCTTTGACCCAGCACTCCCCCTAACCGTAACAAGCATAACTCCCCTTGTTGGATGCTTAGCTAAGCGTTGAGAAGATCACTCTAAGAGGACGAGCGAATACACTAGTCCACTTACCACTAGCGCCAAAATTGGGTTGGCAAAATATTAGTTGAAAAAAGAAGTTAAAAAATATTGCACATCCAAGAAATTCTAAGTCCCAGCTTTTTTGACCGAAAATGACCCAAATTTGACCAGTTTTCGGCCATAATTCGGCTCACCCTTGAAATATCAAAAAACGACAAAGTTCCTCACCGACAGTGACTCACGCCGCGCCGACTGGTACCAAATTTAACACCACTTAATGTGTTGCATAATAAAATAATTTCTGAAAAATGCAAATGCTCAAAAATGGCCTAGCCGTATTATAGTTATTAAAATAGAAGCGCACTGCATTACTTAATTTCGTAGCAAACTATTACGGTCGGGTTTTGTGTCAACGATGTAAATGATTTCCACTAAATACTTATTTTGAAACATCTGCTGCACCCTATCGGTGACAAATATTCATACTGGAACATGGAAAGCGACAACGGTACAATGAAAAGAAGACCAGCTAAATGTCCTAGATTCAATTATAAATAGCGTATGAAACGTTATGAAATTCTCAGTGGTATTCGTTGTAAATCAAACAGAATGGAACAAAATCAACTTACCCACGCTTCACTTTGCAGAAATCAAATGCACACAAGCGGTATGTAAAAATTTTCTCGCTGATGTATTTGGCGTAACGCTTCACATGGGTCGACATGTCATATCCTACAATAGCAATTTAAGCAGCAATTGATATATGTTTTAAAATTGTTGGGTAATAGCAATTCCATATTTTATATATACGTAGTCACGGACGAAAACAGTCACACCCATAGCTTAAGGCATTTAAATTGAATGTGTTATACCGCACCAGACGCACTGCGACGCTTTATTCTGACCATTAACAAGATATATTAAGAAAAAAATCCCTGTGCAGAAGTTCGAAGCACGAGAGGGTGGATGTTTAGTTGTTTTGTTATGTTCTATTTAGTTTATTTTCATATAACGCTACAGATTTGGAAACTTCGGAAATTTTTAAATGATATATATATTTGCAAAATACTACTTTCTCGAGGCCCCGCTATACAGGAAAGGAGACTGACCCCTCATGTCCGGCCGGTGGCCCCTATTGGCCACTTTCCCTCGATAGTTTAACCCATTAAAGTTTTACTTTCAACCCGACAGATTTTTGTTTCCGACAATCGTAAGGTGCAACTTTAGCAAATTATGGCATTTTACCCCTGTGTGTCATAGAATGCAGTAATACCAACGCAGATATGTATATAAAGCGACACATACATGTAAATACATAGCAAACATAGATCAGCACATTTAATACATACTATATAAAATATATTGCCCCCAATTCGACCTTTTACCCACCTCCCACATCAACAGCCCCCCTGTTGCCAGGTGTCCATCGGAGCTCAAAGTGGTACGCTAACGTCGAGCAAATGTTGCTATTGTGAACACCTTTCGAGCTACGTGATCGAAATCATCAACTTATTTCAAGCTCAACCTCATGAAAATTGCGTAAAAATTATAAACGATTTGCAGGCTCACTAATAAGATTATCTTACAATGGATACGTTAACGTTTAAAACCAGCGTTATGTAAAAATCCCCAATTTAATTGGCAATAATTACTTGCAACTTGTCAAACTTCGAATAACCTAATAATTATGACAGCGAGAAAGGGGACGGAAACAAGACAAAATTTGGTTCCAACAAGAACAAATACCACTCGTTTAACGTTTTTCCTCCAAATAGAAGTTCAACAGATTTAACAAATTTTCGGATCAGCAACATCCATTGGGTTTGGTTCCTCAAATGTGCCAACCGGCTGCCATCCCCAACTGTTTGTGCACAGATTTTGGTGCTCATTCCGACACGAACGAAGACCATTGTAGCAACAGGTTTTATGCATAAAGAAGCGGAAACAACTGGAACATTGTCCCGCAGGCACAAATACCACTCGTTTTAAGCTCTTTTCCTCCAAATGGAAGTTAAACAGTTTTAACAAATTTTCGGATCAGCACCATCCATTGGGTTTGCTTCTTTCAAGTGTGCCAACCGGCTGCCATTTGAAATGTTTGTGCGCAGGTTTTCTTGCTCATTCCGACACGAGCAACATACCATTTTAACAAAAGATTTTATGTATAAAGGGGACGGAAACAACTGTAACATTTATTCCGCACATATACCACTCGTTTTACGTTCTTTTCCTCCAAATAGAAGTTCAACAGGTTTAACAAATTTTTTGATCACCACAATTCACTAGGTTTGCTTCCTTCAAGAGTGACAACCGCCTGCATCCCGAAATGTTTGCTCGAAGGTGTTGTTGCTCATTCCGACACCAACAAATACCATTTTTACAATAGGTTTTACGTATACAATATACAACTATATTCAGGATTATCGAAGAAATGTCTAACTGACATACACTACGGTTAATATATCACGTCGCGTAGCATATTCCAATATTACAAATAACAAACCTTGAATTGAAGATTTATCCAGAAAATTTCCAAGGTCGAAATTTGCGTTGCTGGAAGCCAGATATTGTGTGAATCTCTAAAAATGTATTTTTGTTCATCTATACTGTATTTTGATAGACAAATTTTAGCATCAGACTAACTAGTAACTCTGTCGAGATTGCAGAGCATAGTAAAGCATAGGTTCACCTACGCCTTTTGCGTGCCCAACCAATCAGCTCTCGAAATCATACGTCGACGTGCTTTATGTGGATGTCACATAATACCGCACGAGTTAGCACAAAACTAACACCCGTAATGAATTTCCCATGCCGGAAAACCCCCCAAGTGCAAGCTACTAGCCACACAGGATGTCACAACACAATTAGGAATTTTGGGTCGAGGAACCAATGGGGCGCCATACACCCGTACCCATGGCACCATAGGGCGCAGAGCAAAACCAACACCGGCAATGAGTTTGCCATGCACGAAAACCCCAAGTCAAACTTTTCAGCCACCCAGGACGTCAGAACAAATTTTCGAATTTTGGGTCGAGGAACCATGAGGATGCCATGCCTCAAACCCCACAACTCCAGAACCAGAGCCTTAACCGAAAAATAAAAAAGCATAGACATTTATCATTTTACTATGAAATAAAACCAACCAGAGGAAAAATCTAAATTTAAGACAAAATGCCTCGCTTCCGTCAAGGGTATTAAAATGGGGTAAAAACCCTCATTTTGATCCCTGACCCCAGAACCAGACCTCAAATCGAAATCGAGGATGCACACGGTTAACCGACTAGGCCGGTTCGAATGAACCCAAAATAATAAAAATCGGTTAAGTCGTTCTCGAATTTATGTTCGATCACACACATACAAACAGAATTTAAAAGCTTTCACCCCTGCAACACACTCCACTACGTTACACTACGCTCTGATTAATACACAAACCAGAATGATGTAGTGTAACTGAACACCAAAATCTCGATGTAGATACCACAGCATATAGTAATACCGATTTATTGCGATACATAGGCGAGCGCAGATCTTAAGTAATTTAAAAATCAAGAGATGTCACAATATTATTCTAAAATAACAGCCAACATCCAAGATTAATATCTTAACCATATATATTGGTATTTGCTGGGCAAAAGTTGGTTCAGCTTAGCTTAAATAAAAAAAGATGATGGACTTCGCAAAGTCCTTCACTATGTATTTAATACTAATAACTCGCAAACTGAGGAAAAACGAAGCGAGTGTGACTACTCTGCGGTTACTGTCCATTTTATCATTCTAAATGCAGATCCCTACTCCCGTTTAAAGTCACAGCGATTATACACCGGCAATACTTCAATGGCACCACGACGATCATATTAGTCATATATCAAAATCGAAAAATTCTTAATTTCTTCTTCCAACGACAAAAAGACAAAACCATTTAACATTTATAAATTATTAATTTTAAGATAAATTGTAATTCAAGAGTGATTTTTATGCAGTAGTGCCCCTAAGACTTGCTTTATTTGATACATACTACGAAAATACAACTGCTTTTACCATAATAAGCTATCCCAAAAACCTATAGACACGATGGACTGATCAAGATACACCTGTGGTAAAACTTGACTATTTTTGCTGTCAAATTATCAATTTTTGCTCCGGCACCGTCCCACAGGGTTAACAAATAAACCTAATATGGTGTTAAAACAATGAAGCCAGGTTGTTTAATGCGTTAAATAACCCTATAATCCCATAGTTCATTCCTAGGAAACAAAAAACTTGTTATATAAAAATTTCAAAATTTTCACTTTTAGAATTTTTTAAACTTGGGCTCGTAGGTCGACAAAAATTTATAACAGCAAAATGTAGATTTCGGTGAGTGGATTCTGCGTAGTGGTCTTCATTTTTTCGCGGCTTAGCCTCTATCTCGACATATAAGTGCCGAAATATAAATACCTGTATGGCCAAATTTCAAAATGTGACCCTTGACCTTTCGGACCCAGAAGACGTGGTCGGCGAGTTTGGCGGCTATTGAAAGGGCACAAATAGACAGAATTTGTGATCAAATAAAAAAATTAGAGGAGATCCATCCAGCCAGTGATGAGTAATAAACTCCAAACCAACCAAAAGACATTTTCACGATTTTTGCCTCTTGCTAAGTTATAAATGGAAACTCCGCTATTTCCTTTTTGAGCGGAGCTCGGCGAAGCCGAGCGAAGCGTTTTTATTTTCTGTCTGGGGGTAAAAAGGTCGATGTCCGTCCGTTCGTTCGTTCGTTCGGTCCGACGGATCTCAAGAACCACTGAACGGATTTTAAAAAACTTTTTTTTGTTTGAAAGCCTATCACGTCAGAGTGTGCACCTGATATTTGGGATTAAAAAAAATTTGAGTGGTTAATTAGTAATTAGCTAATTAGTTAATTTTATACAGCTAAAATAGAGAATTTTGCAATATTTGTGTTATTTATTAAAATAGAATCGTTTCGATCAAACCATTATAGGGTTTTTTGGGTCGAAGAATTCAAATATAATATTTTTACCAATGATAAAGCCTTATGCAATGTAGTTACAAGAACATAAAATTGAGTACATTCGTAATGCCACAGCCCAAGCTTCGCTCACAAATGTAGTTCCACTACCGACTAGTTATTTTCTGTCTGGAAGTAAAAAGGTCGATGTCCGTCCGTTCGTTCGTTCGTTCGGTCCGACGGATCTCAAGAACCACTGAACCGATTTTAAAACTATTTTTTTGTTTGAAAGCCTATCATATCAGAGTGTGCACCTGATATTTGGGATTAAAAAATTTTGAGTGGTTAATTAGTAATTAGCTAATTAGTTAATTTTATACAGCTAAAATAGAGAATTTTGCAATATTTGTGTTATTTATTGAAATAGAATCGTTTCGATCAAACCATTATAGGTTTTTGTGTCCAAGAATTCAAATATGATAATTTTACCAATGATAAAACCCTATGCCCTATGCAATGTAGTTATTTGAAGAACATAAAATTGATTATATACATTCGTAATGCCACAGTTCAAGCTCCGCTCACAAATGTAGTTCCACTACCGACTAGTTAATAATTATTTTTTGTCAACTTTCTACCTTATACTAAAGAGTACGTAACAATAAATATTTTGGATGAGATCTATATAAAACTGATTCCTACGGAGAGGCATAAGGGGCAGATATTCCTGTCTAACCCAGGGAACCCAGACCCTTGGTATTTGTGGTTTCTCGAGTAGAGTCCCCTAAGGTCCCCACATGCATTATTCTGCACGACTAAAACTATGCCAATTTTTTTCTGCGGGGCAAAAATGTGTCAGTTTATTATTATGAACCTCAAAAATCCCTAACATATTACCATACTGGGAAAAGCCGTAGTTAAAATTAAAAATCCATATAAATACTATACTTGCCGACAATCGATAGCGTTTTACAATTTAATATGCATTATCATTGTATGTTTACTGTGAAACAGCCAGTTATGCTGTTTTCGCGTTTTTTGTCCTGCGGTTAAACTGGGGGTCAGTTAGTTTGACCTGAGGGAAACATAATTTCTCGCCCCATGTACATTTGAGCTGTTCACAAAAGCCAGTAAAAAGCTAAAATGTTATAACACTAACATCTCTATGTTTCGATATCAAAAAAACTTAAAGCAAAAAACTGACCTCATTCCCGTAACACATCATGTTGTGAATTGTAATGAGCGATTTAAAAACAACACACCAATTGTGATTTTGTGTTCGTTCGATTAGGAAATTCGCAAGCTCCGGTATGGAAACGTTTGGCTCGTGGGTACAGTGCAGTAAATCTGAAATCAGCTGTACGTAGATTTCAAACATACATTTCATATTTTGATGCGACAATATTTTGACTCTTACTACTAGCCAAGGCAGCGCGAGGAAACGGAGCGAGTACAGCTAATCTACGCGCAGTGACTATTTCGAGCTTCCAAGTTCGGCTTTTTACAGTCCCACAACCGTAAAGTATTAATCTGGCCTCTCTACAAAGAGGTGGGAAGGCGTTGGGCACTTAGGTTATCGTTAATTCCCCGGGTATTTCGAGGTGAAAGCAAAAATGATCGTATCAACAAAAACGGTTATATATAACAAAACTCAATTCTACTGCTTGCAAAATTATATCCGGCCTGACTACATACGCATTTTCAGTGGGTAAACAATAAATATGCAGCAACAGTGACATATATACATGTTGTAAAAGCATGAAAAATTGATAAAATTACGAACCCTCACTTGCCGTTGCGTGGTACAGTTTTCCTCAAATAACATGCTTCGCTTGCTATGTTTCAAAGAAGAACGTTATATTTATAATTGATAGAGCACTAAGCATCATAAGGAAAAAAAGTGGAATGAACAGCTAAGTTCATAAAAATGTTTACTATTTCCAATTGTTTACTAATACCAATTTATTTCAAATTAGGTTCCAAATTGACCGTAAATACTTTTTTATATATTTTCTAAAGATCCATGCAATAAAAAACTGAGCCTAAATAGAAAACAATTTTGTGTCAAAACAGTCCTTTGAAACTCATATTGCAAACATGGTAGTGTAACTTTTAAATTAAAGGTTTTAAAATTGAAAGTCGAACATCACTAATCCTACAGTGACCACTAAACACACGAACAAGAGCATTTTCGATAATTTGGCTAAAACATGTATCATTGCCTATTTCTATCTATATTTAGTAAGATGTTGCATGAATATCCGACAAACACCCTCTGATATATATAAGTGATATGTGAAACTTTTGGTGCACCTAATGTATTGGTAACCCAATTAGAACACCATTACCTATTTGATTAAATCTGGTAAATTTCATCGCATATTTTCGGTCACGGAGGGTATACACTGGTCTGTCCACAGTATTGTTTTTTGTTAAGTGTAGACCCATGGTATTTTTAGGCCCCAGTTAATGTTTCTGACAAAATCCACCTGATAAAATAATTTGTTTTATTGGGTAAAACACTCACAGCTGACGTAAAGCATGACAACATTTTTTACAAATATCCCTTTCTGAAGTTATGAACTGGATTAATTTAAGTAATAAATTGTTTGAACAATTGCTTCTAACTGCAATAGCGAGGTTATGCACCGCTTCTGATACCATTTATTGATAATTTTAAAATTTTTCGTTTAAATTCTGAAAATGTTTAGATTTCGTAGCTGATGCCCCACGGTTCAACAGGCAGACAGGGCAATTCATGCCCACTGCCAAAAAATGTCGCCCAGTTCTAAATCACTGGGCCCTCAAGGTTCAAACCTCCTGACAAAATTTTCAGCTAATAGAGAAGCTAGTCGTGGGCGTGTGAAGTACCTTTCCAAATACACCATCTTCGTGCCCCAGCTCACTTGCAACTCCCATCTTTAATAAATTTATGTTTTCCTTGTATCAAAATTAATAAGCGCTGTTTCTTATGCTAAAATCAGTTTTCAGGCTTGGTAATATCTGTAAGACAGATAAAAGGTTTTATATATTCGAAAATATAGAAATATGCAACATATGAAACAAAACTTGTTACCCGCCCCACCCTGATACTTTTTCCTGAAAATGAACGTGTGCATGGGGCCTACCAAACTCAACCTCCCAAAGTTTTGAAGGTTGCCGATACAGCTACTTGGGGGTAAGATTTAAGCATTACTAAATTTCGACGGCTTGATCGCTCTCACATTTCTATAGATAAAGGCAGCATACACTAGTTCATATCCCGTAGCCACAACTAAATTTGTTTCCAAATGGTAAACATATATGGGACTATATTACGGACATATATTCCGCTGGTGCACTTATGTTAAGCTACTATGCTTAGAGTGACACCACTATTTGCGCCATTATTCGACAGAGTTTCACGCTGACAGGTTAGTTCAAAACTTATACGCTATTACGAAATTTAGTGTTGCGATGCATAAATTGTAGCATAAATTCATTGTGATCGCGAAAACACAAAAACTGTTTCAGCAATCACACTATACCATAATAATAATAAGTCCCACTAAAACATTACATTCAGTTATATTTCTTCCGGATTTCCCCAACTAAAGTCACTAATGACTGTTCTTACTATTTACTTCAAATTTTGAGGAATGTTGCATGATAATTAAATTGTATTTACGACTTTGTAGACACAAATATACGTAACTACTCCACAATATTTCCATTTTATAGGGTGAAATCGAATCTTTTACCGTTTTTCCGTGCTTGCTAACAACTATAATGGTATATAATTAATAGACTTACAGTCGAGGTGTTTCTTCTTCGGTCCCATAACTTCTTCTGTGGTTGCCTTGCAAACGATTTTTCCAAGCTGAGAACCGGATATACTGTATTTTGCTGCTGTCAAACGATCAGTAATCGTCTGACCACCCGTCGTGAACGGCATTGTGGAATGAAGTACGCGATCAACCATTTTTGATATTAGCTCAAGTCATTTGACTATAAAGACGGTATAGTTCCTCTGATGATGCGAAATCAATACTGTACGTAATTATATGGTATATATACACAAGAACAATACAATAAACAAAAATGTCAAGACAAGAGGCATTAAGTACGCAGCGTTGAAATCAATGAGGCATATTTCAAACCGAAACCTCAGAACTGAAAAGCGACAATAAGGTGAATGTCTGACCATCTGTCGAAAATCTGAATATCTTCATGACCCCCAGAGTGGATGTCCTCAAATTCTATTCTCTCCATAAATTTTGGATCGAAGATACTCCTAACACGAGCAACGCAGTATCAGGTGTTATGCGGTATCCCTCTCATTGCATATGCTGCATTGCTGAGTTTCACTCAGTTTCAGATTATACATGTGATAATTCAACATGTTATGGCCTGTGATCAAGTTTACAGCTTACCTCAGCCATATCTTATTCAGCTTTCTAAGATATTTGCTATATTTTCTATATATATGGAATACTCACACTTCATGCGTTTTCCGCCTGTAACGCTTGGCTCAATTTCAGTACAAACATACTTGAACATTTTACTTCAAACCGGTCGGCAAACCTGTCATGTTTAACGTGCCCTAGTATTACAGAACAAAAGACTTAGGTCTGCGGAAATTAACGCTTGCTATATTACATTCTAAGAGCGACAAGACATCGGTATTTCTACAGAATTTCCAAAGTTTTATCATGTTGACTCTCAGCTTTTTCCAGATTTTGTGACGTGCTAGGCACCCTGTAATAATGTACCATTTAGAACGATGGGAATATCTGGTGCACGCATGCAAAGCTGTCAGACGAACACCGAGTCCCCCAATGGGACAAAACAGTCAGTAAGTCAAAAGTCAGAAAGTCTGCAAAGCGAAGCCTTTCGGGCTCGCCACCATAAGCCATAAAACGGCAGACGTTGACCATCGTCATCGTGATGCCGCTATAAGATCACGCCACCATGATGACAAAACAATTCGTTAAAGCATGCCATCAAAAAGACCATGAAGGACACATCAATGCTGCACGACCACCATGTCGCATGAAAGCTTTCTGTGTCTATCTGTATGAAAAAATGCAACAACTCACCAACAGTACTTTGATCATAGAATAACTGAATGCCGAACGTCGACAAACATGCACGGAAGAACTCCGAAAGGTGATCACCAGCCAAACAGTCAACAAAATCTTAAGATGCCCTACTGCCGAAATAGGCAAGATAGAATCAAGCTTTCCGAGTCTGTTAAAACGCAGCTGCTGGAACTGCGTTCAACTATTAAACATAACTAGAAGGTGAATCAACCCATGATTGGGCAGCCAGTGGTACCACTGCGAACGAGCGACGTATATACAAATACGATTCAACGAATCACATAACCATTTTATCATTGATCGAGAACCTTTATATTTGCAGATTTAACAAATTACAGCATTAGACTGAAACCTATAAAGCCATATGATGAGCAAAGGCCCGGTGGTCCCAGAGCATGCAGTACCATGCCAAATAGGATATATATATATTGGTCACACATTAACTAAATCATCTCATCATTTTCAGCGTCCTCGAAAACCCTTTATAACCTCAAATGCTTCAAATTATAACATTAGGTTGAAAATTACCAAGTCATGCAATGCTAAATCGTCAATCCAAAAAGTCCATCAGAGATACTCAAACAGATCGCTTCATGGTGTTAGCATCCTGGAAACATTTATAACCACGCAAATTATAATATTACGTTGAAAATCACGAAGGGGGTCAATGGGATACAGTGCCATTCCAAGAAATGTACATCGGACACCGATAAGTTCAAATGGATCACTCCACCACTTTCAGAATCATCGAAAGCTTTATAATAGCAGATACAATACAACACGCACAAGGCTGAAAATCATAACAACATGCATAGTTCGTTGAAAATCACTGGGGATATATTATCATTCCAAAAAGAGAAAATACCGGTAACAAATACGTTAAAATGAATGACTTCATTGTCTTCAGCGACTCCTAAGACCTTTATACAGACAATATAATGCCTATTAACAATTATGTTAAAAATATGATATGTAAAGGGTTAAAATGGGTCCTTTGGGAACACCATTTTGCGCCCCTGTCTCCTTAAAAACGATTCTGACAAAGAAGTGACGGTATATAACGTTGTAGATATCATCCAGGGAACTTGCACGGACATACAACCTTTTTCGATATGAGACCTCTGTTTCGAAATATAGTTAAAAACGCATTTTCTCTCGGTCACAAAAATTGAGGGGACACCCTATTTAAAGAAGGGCTACCATACTGCATGGCTGGGCTGTATAGACGAAACCGATGTGGCATGACGGGAAAACCCCGTATGAATATCTTCATTCGTTGCTGAGATATTCCGAAAAAATTGTCCGGACGGACGGACACGGTAAAATTTAACAGTGCGCATACAAATTGATCCTTTCTCGCTTGGCAATAATAATTGCAGTAGTAATGCACAACATAAGAAACTAAATTAAAAAAGAAGGAAACAAATGCTCGAAAATCCACATGGCGAGATGTGTGCCAAATTCCAGATAAAAATAACTAAAGACTCATTCGGCGGGTATTGCTCTATTAAAATGTACGATTTTGATAAATTTTAGAGATTTTTGCACATTTTAGGGTGGGTAGTCAGGGCGACCCCCACAATAACATATACTGGATTTAGGTCTTGCAATTGGAGCCTGAAAATGAATGGATGTGAGAAAGAGCCGCTAAAAAGTTGAGCAGATGTCGGATTCGAACCCAAAAACGCACCACCTTTGATTCGCAATTAAGCGCTCTGCCGACTGACTACCCGTAGGCGACTTCACAATAAAGCCGCTATATTTGACAGGTGTTATAGGAAAAACATTTCGTTAGGGCCTAGCTAGGAGTTTGAATTGAAGGGGTATGAAAATCAGCTGCTAAAAGTCGGGCTGAGTGGACTTGAACTCACGACCTCCCTTCGTATTTGTATCGGCAAGCAGGCGTTGTACTGACTGAGCTTTTTCTGCAGGACATCGCAGCACTAATACATAACGTTGCTATATTTAACATTTCCTTTCCTTCACAACGGCCTTTAATTTACATATTTTTCGTGAATGTCCTATATATTCTATTTGTTATCTATAAATCATATACGCAGGCACAAAAGGAAATTGTCGTATAGCGGCTTAGTAACTGCTACGAAGTCGGGCGGGAATGGCTCAGCCGGTAAACCGCCTGCTTGTGGATCCAAACGCGGGAGGTCGTGGGTTCTAATCCCACCAGGCTCAACTTTCGAGCGGCTGCTTTATAAATCCCCTCGCTGCCAAGCTCCTGCCGCTAAGCCTAAATGAAACATATATTATATAACACGGGGATCGGTTATATAAAATAGGACCAGTGGCAGGCTTTAATGGAAGTCCGGGATAATTCGCGTATAGCCGCTTAGTAACTGCTACGAAGTGTGAAAGAAATAGCTCAAGGGTAAAGCGCCTGCTTGTACGTCCAAACACCGGAGGTCATGGATTCTAGTCCAACCCCGGCCTAAATTTTCAGACGGCTGCTTTTCACATCCATTCGGTTCTAAGCTCCTACCACTAGGCCTAAATGAAAAATATATTATATATGAGAAATAATAAAAATTGAAAAGTTAATCGTCATTCATATTAGCTACGTTGTTTTTGTGATAATGCAGACTTAAACTGAAATTGTGTAAATGTGCCTATATTTTTAAAATATACACTGTTTAGGTGACTACAAGAGTGTGCCCTCTTACATCATTCGACACCACCGTACGACATTGTAAGCCGAGCTCTCAGTGTAACACATGTAGGCACAAACTAATTCAACAACTGTTTTGTAACTAGTTATGCACTTGATATCTGAGATCTTTCGCCAATCGTTCAGGTGGCGCGACGCCCCCGAGGGTGCGCGGTTAGATTAAGCTCAGTTCAGCCACACTGTAAAAATCAATATGGCGAGAAACACCCTTCCTCAGTTCCACCTATAAAGTATATGAGGAAGATGTTTTTTATTTAGGAATTAGCTTATGAAGTCACAAAAAGATGCTTTTTACTTACTTGTCTACAAATCTGAAGTTGCCATCTTCAGTGTGCGTTATCTCAACGTGAAACCTACCACGGTATGTTTTATCTTTAGCTTGCGACTTTTCATGTATGTGAAATTACTTGAGTCCAGACGTGATTCTTGCACAAGCGGCGGCCGAACAAACGCAATCGACTTTTGGCTCATGCGCCAGCTAGAAATCAGGCTGGCAACCTATGTATTTGTGATTCCATCAGACAGTGATGCCGTAAACGTCGTCGCCTTTCCATAACCATCCTACCTTGAACAAATGCGGAAAATATGAACGGCGGCAACAAAGAGGATCAAATGGCCACACTAGAACGAGCCAGAGTAACCCAGAGGAGAGTAACTGTAATGCAGGCCGCGTCGTTCTCCGTATACTGAGTCCTAATCATAGCCTAATCCAAGGTCGCTATATGAGGTATACACTTAGCCTAATCCCAAGTCGGGAGGTCTAAGCCTGCCCCGACCCAGCCATACCCTCCCCCACCTCTGAACCACCGTTGCAAGCTGCTCTTTTTCTAAAGTACCAAGCCACGAACACCAAGGGAATGCTAGATCAAACTACCAAGCAATGCAATTCCTGTGCCACGCTGTGAAAATATCTGAGCACGTCCTCGGATCCAAGCTTTGTGTTGAGGTCAGCACTCGCCGAAATAAGGGTAACTTCGTCAAGGAATATGGGACAATAAATGCTATCCACGCAGCATGACTGTTTGTGGAAAAGCAGCGGAAGCGTCCGACCTAATTCCACGCGACCTAATTTGGCATTCTCTTCGATCGCACAATGCGCATGACACATATGTCCGCTGGGTTTAGCTGCTCTGTCAAAACTTCACTAGCAGAGGCCGAACTTATGTGGGCACCCCGGGGCCGTTTGCCATCAATGTCTACGTTCACCAAAGATTAGCTCTCTCTCTGCTCCTGTTTGTACTCTTACTATGCATTCCGGTGCCTTGACGGCAGTGCGGATGTTGGATTCGTGGCACAAGAAATACGTCATGAGTTTCATCTTCAAACACGTCAAGGAAAGGAGGACTAAATAAGAATTATATGCGGCTGAAAACGGACAAATGTGCAAGACCGAGGTCATGGAACGATCAGCATGAATAGAGAAGACTTATAGAAATACGAAACAGTCTTGAACACCGAACAGAGTACATGGAATATGGTCTATAATGGAGCCGAAAATATCAGCAACCACAGAACAAAAGAACTAGAACAGACAGAACTACAGAAAACGACACAGTTTAGCATTTCGATTTCATCGTCAACATCGGCGACAACACTCTTCCAGATTCTTGCAGTAGCGGCATGCATGATGCGCCCCAGGCAACCGGCAGTCTCTCAACGGCGGATGCCTGACAGACTTAAGGCTATGAATGCAGGCGGTCCGAGATCGGTCTTCCCCGGCGAGGCAGCCGGTCGGCAGAGGGAAAAATTTTGGATTTTTTGGTACTTAAAGGTTTTGTAATACTTGTCAATTTTCTCTCCATTTTTCCTATGTTACATATTTTTGGCATGTTTTTTATCTGATCTGTGCCCCTTTTCCCAATTGTTACCCATTTATTTTTTCCCAGCAGCAAAATTTTTAGTGCTTTGAGCCGAGGGGTGGAAGTGGTAGTGGGCTACCTGCCAGGCACGATCGCCCGCGTCCCAAAGAAGGGTACCAGCCTCAGGAGAATTCTAAACATGTATACTTTATACCAAGTTATACAAGTCTGTAATTCGGCCCGTTGCGCTATGTGGTTTTGGATGTTGGCCAGCAATATCGAAACACGGGCATGCCTTCCACTTCAAGGAAACGAGTCTACCGCGCGGGTGGCTCCGCCGGAAACGCCCGACCAGCTGCCTACCGAAATTGTCCTCCTGCAAATGACGATTTTCAAAGAAAAATAAAAGAAGAAAGGCTGCTCTGCTACGGCCATGATAATCTGGTGGCACGCACGGCAAAGCGCCTGACTGACCCCCGCAGGTAACCGTCGCGAAGGCGGCACAAGAAACTATGAATGGACCGAATTACTGTACATGCGCAGTGCAAACGCTGTGAGAAAAGACGTCCACGGCCGCGCCAAATGGAGTCTAGCTTACAGAGGTGCGGAGCCTGCTGATATGCCAGATGCAAAACGTAATAATGCATCATTGACAGAGAAGTGCGTGCACGAATCGCACACCGTAAGCTATTGTATGACCATGTTTTCAGCAAATAATATTGTCATGGCATTATGTTATTGCAAGCATAGCACAATCAATAGCACAAACTAAAATATTGTTTCTACAATAACATTGGCGTTTATTGTACTCTCAATAGCAGAAGCAACAATATTGCCACTTCCAAATTATTGGCTTGTGTTGCACACCCGCAGAACGGTCGAGTTGTTGTTATGTCAAAAGCAACTAGTTGGTATTGCAGCAAGAATATAATGCTCGCTGCGTTTTATAATGGCCCCCCTCCAGTTCGATGTTGGTGCCCCCTCCAGTTTAACATTGGTGCCCCTCCAGTTTGATATTGGTGCCTCCTCCATTTTGATATTGGTGCCGCCTCCAGTTTGATATTGGTGCCCCTCTAATTTGACATTGGTGCCCCCTCCAACATGATATTGGTGTCCCCTCCAGTTTTATATTAGTATTCCTCTCCAGTTTGATATTAGGACCCCATCCAGCTTTGTAACAGCCCAATTTTTATGAAAAAGATAAAACGCTTAAAAGTACACTAAAATTGGTAGGGAAAAAGGAAATGGACGACCAGATACCGGTGGAGTGTGACCTCCGTATAAGATAATAATTGTGTAGTGTTATTACTGTTGTTATAAAATAAACAATTGTATCTCATTTGTATTGTACTTGTAAGGTCACCCTCCACGGCCCGAAGGTGCCCGGGATGATTTTGGCACCGAACGCAAGAGAAAAGTATCATGATTAGGGGTGTCCGGTCGATCGTCGTGAATTAAAATTGCTGGGATAATGTGTGCATAAAATGTTTTGTATATCATATTCAACTTGTTGTTGAGGACGGGTGTGCGTTCGGAGCGGCCAGGAGCCAACTGATACCACAGGAACTTTTGGGTTTATAAAAACGGTCATCCTGAGCCGGATCCCAGCGCACACGCCGGAGTGTTACTAGTAATTAATTCATTGTGCCTAATATGTACCATGTACATCTATATATATCAGTGGATCGAGGATCGTCAGGCTGAGTCCAGCGTTTCTTAATAGTTAAAATTTTCGGTCTGAGGAGAACGAAATTCGGGTACAATTTTCTAAAGCACTATTTCAAGGTACAACACTAAAAGTTCAATTTTGCGTTTTCTACTAAACTTAAGGGAACGGGGGCGACTAAACCTTATAAAGGACTCTCTATGGGTGTCAAATTGTCCCGGCGGGTCAACAAATTTGGTTCCCCTAAATACCTAGGGATCCCCGAACAGGCGCTTAAGCCTCCAATTTTCTAGGTCAAAAAGGAAACCTAAAATAACCAACAGTCTCCGATTTTTGGAACCCGGGACACTTATCGGGTCCCACCCTAATCGTTTAGCTGAAAACCGGGGCCGCCAACCCCCACGGGTCCGGTCAGGATCCCCTAAACTCAAACAGGACACCAAAATTTCGGGTCTCTTACGCCTAACGCGGCCTCTACCGGGCCTCTCGTAGGAGATACAACTAAAATTCAAAGTTCTCCAGCAGCCGGTCTGCCAGGGCATGATTCTGGTCCTGCCCCCGACCGCCTGCTTGTTCACGAGATATCGGCAAAAATGTGCCGATATCCCTATGAGCAAACAGCGCCCTGAGCGCCATTATATTTTGCTCTCAGAATTGTGCCGCACCGACCAGCGGGCGGTTTTGTCCTCTTGGCGAGCCTCGGCCACATGCCGCTGTTTGGAGATATATGTACCGTGGTAAGAGCCGTCGGCGATGTTGTTGTTGGGTACATACATTAGCGGCGATGTTGTTTAAATTTTGTTTTAGCTTGGCTACATTGCTTAAATGTATATATGTATGTATATATAGGTCTTTGTATTTGAAGGATTTGTCATAGGGGCTAGCCAAGGAAAAGGGGGACTAGAGCTTAAGGTATAAAAGGAGATGGCGCGACTGGAAAATGGGACCAGTCGAGTCTTTGCATTACAAAAGTTGGTTGGTTGTCGCGGTTGTCGCCAATTTTTTAATTTCTTCCTTTTGCTTCGTTTTGCTTTTCTCTTCGCCCGGGTGGGCTCTTCGGCTTGCAGACTTGCAGAAGAGACCCGCCCGGGCCTATCGTTCACCGATTTTTGAACTTTCGCTTAAGTCTTGGCACAGGGACAGCCCTTGCGGGTGCTGGGGTGTCCATCGGATGCCTCGCGCTCCCGTAAGTGCTGTTCCCGCGCTTCGGGGAATTTAGAGGGACCCTCGGTAAAATTGCGGTTAAAATTGTTTATGACAGTCAAGGAGGTAACGCCCCGTACTCGACTGGTTCCCCACCCTCTGGGTAGTATTTGTGTTGGACGCCCAGTGGGTGTATTATTTGCATGGTTTAGGAGAGTTAATTTCTTTTTTAAATCTGGGTTAGAAAACGTTTGCGATTAATGACGAGTAGTATTCAGAGCGGTCCAGAAATTTTGGGGAACAGTGACGCCCGCGTGGTAGTCGGAATAAATCTTGGACACCAAAATTTTGGGGAGTTGTTCGTAGCTCGCGTGGACTCTTCGACTGCGGACGCGTGGAAGAGCTCCGCCCAAGGCATATCACAGAGTTTTCAAATTTTCTCGCTTAGGCATAGGAATAGGGGCAGCCCTTGTGGGTGCTGGGGTGTCCATCGGATACCTCGCGTTCCCGTAATGCTGCGCCCGCACTTCTACGATTCGGGCAGGACAATTCAAAGGAAAATTTAGGTTGGTACTACGAACGGTGGCAAAATTTATAGGACCAACTTGAAGGCAAACCGAATACTTAGATGTTAAGGACAAATTTTGGGCTGGGGGTTCCGCGTTTCTAAAAGAGCCCAAGTGGAGCTCCCAAGATATAATTTCGTCATTTCCATCAGAGTTGTTAACAACTAAGATTCGCTATTAACCGTTCGGCTTCTGGGTCGCGGGGCCCGTGTTTCTAACAGAGTTCTGTTGGAGCTCAGGGATCGTTTTTTTCGTCATCTTGAAAATAATAGGCCAATTCGTATCACGTTTCAATTTGACACGTGTACCTACTCAGGGATATTAAGGTACTCCGTGTGTGGAGCCCGAAAGTCGTGGTACATATATGCATTTTGCTGTATATATAGCTGCTTTTTTTGTGTACCAGACTTAATGGTATTTTGCGGTGTGTCAAATGTAAAACAAAAATGAAAAGTAAATGGAGTGTGCAATCATTCTAAGCGGATTGGATTTAGTTGCGTTCAGGGTACATCTAGTAAATTGTACTTAATTAAGCCTAAGCGTACTCCGCATTAGAGAAATGGATCAGGTGTCCCAAATCAAGTTCGCGTTGTCTAGGTTACGTCCTGGCCCTTTTCTCGTACATTGCTTTCCAGCTACCCTCCCAAGACGCTCGCGACCCCCGTACTTGTGTCATTGTTGCTACATCCCCCACTTGCTAATTCTAATTTTATTTCAATTTTATGGTACATCTCTAATAGGGCCATCTCCTGTCAAATAACTAAATTAATAAGACTATGCTCCATTAGGCCCACTTTCAACGCCACGCCTTATTGAAATCGCACGCGTCCTTAGTCCTCCCCGCACCCTCTCCGTAACTAATTTGGTGCATAGGTCGCAAAGGCCCCCGGTGCAAAGCCTTACACCGATACCTTCATAACTTTCCAATATTGTGGATAGGCTTGGCCCAACCAACTATGCTCCCTTTCTAGCTAAGATAAAACAAGCCCAATTATACTCACCAAGGACCCAAGAGTTCTGGGGCAGTCTCTCGACTCATTCAATACCCTTTCGCAAATAGATTTTCCTGTTCGGGGACCTTCCTTAGGGCCTTGGTTCAGAACCCTGTCGCAGAAATTGAGGGAATGACGGGTCAGCCTTATTACCTGTGAGCAGGCTTAGGGGATGACCCTCCCTCAGGGGGACCTCCATACCTCTAGACACGTGGGCCACCATAGGGGCCAAGCCGAACAACCTGGTAAATCCGCCGGCAGCCTGCTAAGCTAAGCGCTTCCCATCGGTCAGACCGGGGTCCACCGGGGAATTGTGTAAGCCGGGGTTGTCCGGGCACCACAGTGAAAATGGAGGGTGATGCAGCTGGCATCCCTTAGGGGCAGAACTGATCCTAGTACACTTGATATTGGTGCCCACATTCAGATTGGTATTGGTGCACCCACTCCAGCTTGTTATTGGTGCCACTTCTATTGTCGTGTTGGTGCCACCTCTAGATTGGTATTGGCGCACCCACTCTAGCTTGTTATTGGTGCTCCTTCTAGTGTGGTATTGGTGCCTCCTTCATTATGATATTGGTGTCCCTCCAGTTTAATATTTGCGCCCCCCTCCAGTTTGATCTTGGTACCCCATTTCAAATTTTGTATTTGGCATTGATATTCACACTTGTTCGCTTGACAGATAATGGTGAACCGGTGCCGAGCTTCATACCGATACAGATAGGGACTTGTCCACGTCAAATTAATACTGGTCAAGCTGTATCTATCCCTCCTCGGCTACACCCTAAGCAATCGAGCCCCCCTCCCCGAAGCACTGCTCTATTACCTCGGAGGGGCACCATCTTTACCGAAGACGCGCTGCACGGCCGTCCCCGAATTTTTTCGTGCTTTTCCTAGTATAACTGATAGATATATAGCAAACTATAAACTATCATTCTATTTTCTATCCTTACGATTGATTGGCACGACTGGGCAATTCGATCTGGACAAACAAAGGATTGTTAGAAACAGAAGAAACAGAGTTTTTAAAAACAAATGTCAATATAATTTATAAACATCGTATCAATAAATATCTTAGTGCTGTGGGCAATTGCCAACGGATCAAACCCGATCTTAAATAGTTTTCTACGTTTCTCCAATATCCTGATCACTTTGAATTTTTATAAAAATTGCCGAACGCCCGGAACACATTCATAAGCGTAAAAAATTTTCAATATTTAATTTTAGAAAGTTAAATGTCGAGTGTAGCAGTGTGTATACGCTTTTACGAGATAACCTTTCAATTGAACGAATTTATCATTCTTATAACATCGCAAATATTATCGTATATGATGAATAGCACAATTATCTCTGTGACTTGGTTATTAATCAAGGTATTCTGGTATTTCATTAATCTGGGCCATTAAATCAAGCTATTTCATAGTTTATCAACCCCGAAATCGACATGTTCTAGCGGTAGATGGTACTAGTGGGCGTCCACAGGGAGGTTTGTATACCAGGGGAGTGAATTTTTTCAATTTTTAGTAACTCATAACTCCTCATGTTTGGCAAGTGCTAAGGCTGGGGGGTGATTGCAGAGCAGTTATGTAAGGTAAATATGGTTTGAGGGGAGGAACCCCTAGGGTATATAACACCTTCGCCTCTTTATGAACACATATGCCCAAGAGGGTATTTAATTAGCATCTGAACTTACAGAAGAAAATCATCGGTTGAAAATGTATAAACCATGTTAAACATCCAGAGAATTTTTGGAACCTTTTAAGGTTGAAGTACAACTCTGAAATTGCGTTTTGGTTGTGAAGGTGGCCGGATACCGGTGGAGTGTGATTTGGGTTCACAATTTTATACGTGTATGGTGCCTTAATTGCAAAATAAAGTGATTGATTTTAATTATAATGCTTCAATGTGTTCATGTTGCTCTATCGGCCCCATTTGGACATACGTGGGCCGAGTTTGTGCGTTTAGAAAATGCCAGGAGATTCAATTGATGATATCAAGAGTGCATTAGGGAATGCCTACTGCATTCTTGATAATATTCAGCCGATGTTACTTGTTTCATGAGTGGTACCAACATGGACCATTCGTGTTGTGTTCATTAAACTTTACGAAGTCGTACGTAAGTGTTTGTATGCCTTAATTTTGCTGGATATACATATGCTAGTGGTATGCGCGCCTGGGCAGGTTGGGGCATTGGCTAGACTACTGTTATAAAATCATGTTATTTGCTCTTCTTGATTAGGCCTTAGAGGACCAATCTTTCTGCGCATCTGTGCTTGATTTATTATTTTTAAATATCCAGGGGCGCAATTATCGTACATATGTGTTGCAATTATAAACTGTTTTACACTTGCATTTCATAAATGTGCTTACGTGCCAAGGACAGCCCACTGATCCCATATCAAAACAATGAGTGGATTTTACTTCTGTAAGTTCACGGTTTGAATAACAAATGGGTAGCATTCAGAAAACTTTGAACGTCCTGGAACGTGTCTTCGGGCCACCAAAGGCGAACGGGTGCTTACACGTGTGCCCTGTTTAGGGGAATAAACAGCCTTTTCCAGACGCTTGAAAATTCATCAGAATTTTCTAAATGATCAAATTCGTGGGAAACAGTAGCACTAATAGGTACTCTCCTAGAAGTCTGACAGAAATCTGGAGCCACCAAACCCCGCGGATTCGTTTACGATTTGAATAATCAGTTTGGGACAAACAAAATTGCTTTACTTTGGAAACAAATGGCCTCTGGGAGGCCGATCGCTGCATGGATTCTTACAAGTCTATTTCGATTGGCATGGGGCCTGCCACAGCTGAAGTCTGACTGCTCTTGCCTCCGCCTGTGTCTCTACAAACTACTCAAAACGTATTTTTTTCATTTTTTATTTTTCAATTTTCCACGCGTTGATCAGCGTTCACTTTACCTGCTGAAAACCTCGTGCCAACCAGTGCGAGGTTAGGTTGTTCGCGAGCTTTCAGGAGGATCTATGTGCGCCTGTTTTCTTGACATAGTAATTGTTGGTAATTCTTATTATTGTTGGTACTGCAGTACTGTCGACCAACGGCGTTGTGTTTTGCGTTAGGTGCCTACGAATATATATAACTTACGGTTTCTGGCATATGTAAGTCTTTGTTTATGTGTCGACGTGGTACATATATTTGCTGTTTTCAAAATTTTAAATTTCAAATATTATTTTTGGAGACGAATAACTTATGGGGCATACAGAGGGTATAAAAAAGCTGCCTGATGCCGGACCGGAGCCAGTCGGGGTTGAGTTTGACAAATAAGTGGATTAAATTTACCAACAGTTTATAGTCTGCTGTTTTTGGTTTTATTTGTAAAAATTTCGCTGGGAGCACAATTTCTTTGTGCTGCAAGTAAGGAACGGTAAAGCCTAACCATTTTCTTAATCGCCATTACAAACAACATCGGGCTACCCCTGCGGTCGCTGATACGTCGAGTCGATACTCCGCGCGGCATTAAATACCCTAACGTTGAAAATTATTGAATATGAGATTATTTCTTTTTTCGAGAGCTTTAAGTTAACATTCCCTACCAAATCCTTACTGGTTCCCGTACTCGGCGAACGCGCTGCAAGGGACACAGAGTCCGTTTGTGTTGTAGATATTGTTTTTAGCATCTTTATGTGGCAAGAACATTTGTTCATTGATATGTCCGTTGTAATACCACAGTAGGTTAGCTCAACCTCGATATCAAATAACGAAGTAATTTCAAAGAGGGAAGTAGGTCTCCCGGCTCCTAGGAGGTGTCGCAATCAACACAGTTCCAGTTGCATGGCGACACGTCGGTATCAGTCGTTTAGCTTTCTTTTAACGCTACCAAAACTCAGGTTCAGCGGTTAATGTATTAAATTAGGATATTTTCGGGGGCTAGAAGAGCCAAAATCATAGTTAGGCTGTCCAAAAAATAAAGATGATCTTCCTAGTATCTTTCATTCTAACAACAATTGTTCTAACCAAAATTAATGAAAATGCTTTAAATATGAGCTGACAGCGAATTTGGCCATTTTGGAAGTACACGATGGCATTTTGGTTGTCTAAAACAGGCAAAATCATTGGTAGGCTGTCCAAAAACGCATCATTTTTAATTTGTGTATTATAATTATTTTCGTCTTCAAATACATGATAATTATTAAGGATATCATATACACCATGTCTATGGCAGCTTCTCGGAGTCCATGTCACCTACTAACTAACGATACTAGAGTGGCAAGCACGTCGTAACAAAAAGCGAAATCACTATTATACGTTCTTATGAACACCCTCACTTTTTGTAACATAGTGTAAGTGGACAGGAGCTGACAACGTTTTTACTGTACGGCCTTGACCACACGGAGACAAGACGTCTATACTGTGAGGACATTATTTAGTGAATAGGTGCCTTTAACTAAAATTTCTAGAGCTCTTCTTTTGCAGTTTGATATTTTAAATAAAAAAAGAAACATACACTTCGTTTTCTGTTTAGTGATGCTAACCGTCCGCTGTCTCATTGATGCAACGTTATAAATCTGGAAAAGGATGTGACTGCCGAGAGAATGACAGTTGGTAGATCACCGGAGCCTGCAACATTAGAATTATAACATTTTAGAAGCACAAAGAATGTTAAGCATTATAGCGCTGTGACGGCTGGAACGTGGCAGGTTTTCATCTGGTTTGCCGAAATTCCAACGCTATGGTTGGCCTGACTCCGACATAGGTGGCCACAAGTGCAACATATTAATTTTTTGACTCAAAAATCTGTAACGCATATCCCCGGAACCGTCAGATTTTAAAACTTTGCTCCGTTTATAGATGGACATTTTTGCTATCAATTGCTCACTGTATTTTGTGTTATAATCAATGCTTGTAATACAGGATTTATAAAGTAAAATAGATTCAGTAATCTCTCAAAGCAGTTGTGGTCGCAGATCCTGAGGACAATCACCGAAGAAGGTAAATCCACTGTCTCATATTAATAAAAGTCTAGTACAAACATTAATTTAAAACAAATTGGTTCATAAAATTAACGTGAGTCTTCAAAACTGAACAAAGGCATGCTCAGCAGTGAAACCAACCACAGTGGCCAATTGTTCTATACATTGTCTATTTGGATGCAAATCGTACATTTTATTGAGCCGCAAGAAAAATTCTGAGTCATCTGACGTTTCAAAGATATGAACGTTATATTTGCTTTGTAACTTCAGCACAGTCGGACTTTGTTCTGCATTAAACTTCGACAGCCTGCTGGGATGTCGTCTTTCTGTTTATCTTAGCGGCTTATCAATTCAATGACATATATTTTTAGACCCGGTTTCTTTGAAAAAATGTTTTACTACACATAACGGGCTTAAATGCTGTCTTGGTGCTGTGACACGAGGTTCCAACTGGTTAATATTTCGAGAAGTACTACCCTGAGCGAGGAAAAACAACTGAACAGCTTGTCCGAGATACAATATAGTACGCCGTTTTCGACCTTAAAACGACTAAGAATAGTGGCTGTGTTGAGTTTTACAGTAATTTTCAGATGCTGCATTCTATTTTTGTATTTATGTACCATTTTTTGCAGAACTGATTTTTTTCTGCACTTCAACTGTGTCTTTTTTGTTTGCTATTGCGACGTTTGGCAGCGGTCACTGTAGTCGTGTCCGAACATTTGGCTATTTGGTCAGTTACTACTATACGATACAAAACTGCACGAAGTTCGAGATTGCTTGCATCGAGTTGCGAAATAAAATTGTTTTTTTATTTAGAAAGCATTAAAACGTGATCACAAATTTATACATTTTTTAGTTTTTCAAATGAATCGGCATTGTTTATACCAAATAATAGTTTATTTGGGTAGCCAATGTATCAGCAATTTCTTTTCTTATCAGCCTTTTTTCAGCTATATTTCGTCGTGGACATAGCCTTTAGCTTTTATTGGCTGATGTTGGTCAGTATTTATCTGGGGATAAACCTATGTTAGTACGACCCATGTCGTCGCTAGTTTTGAGCAAGCGTATGTTTATATTTATTTATAAATTGTCTCAAAGACTACATGGTCTGAAGCTCCAAGGAAGTTGTCAAAAACAATAGAAGCTCACTTTAGAAGATTTGAAATGAATTAGTTATATTCGAATTGGCAAGATTTACCTTTGATGCAAAAGCTACTACTGTAATATTATGTGCTTCATGTATGTTGACAATTTTGCAATTCTTATTAATGCCGATAATAGAGATATAATGATTTTCAGTCGAGATCAGACTATTATTGTTCTCAACTGTGCAAGCTGCTTCAAACAGCGATGACGTCGGCCTGGATTTTGTAAGGCGTGAAAATCACTTCGACAAAAGTTTCTTCGTCTGCATTGAGCCCAACATGTTTCTTTCGTTCGTGGTGGAATTTTGTAGACTTTTGGTACTATAACACAGGGAAGTTAACATTTGTCTTACGGGAAAGGTATTAAGTGTTCCTGAAATTTTTAAATGGAGTTTTTGCAAATTCAAGGCACAATCTTCTAAAAACTAATACACGAAAAGGTAATCGTGATGCGACAGATTTACAATTGAAAAATCCGTTTCACACGAGACTTTGCCTATTTTTTCGGACAAGCCAACTGCGAACATTATTTCAAGTTGTTAATTTGGCCATGAAAACACTTAGGATACCAGTAGTCTGGGTAACATTTTTGAAGGTTGAATGAATGACTTTTCAAAATTTTTTTTGCTTATAGCATTTATCTTTCACCCATAATCGCACAAAATTCCTGTAGAGATGTTATCTATTGAACCATCAATATGTGGCAAAATATTACAGCAATTTGTATACTGTGATGTCCAAAATTGTTACCAGTAGCTTGCGAGTTACAAGTATTGGTTTTGGAAAGGCTTTTTACAATTATCAGTTTTGGAGTCTTTACCTTTAGCAAAAGTATTCCTGTTTGGTTTTCCTGATTCCCTTCGTTGTCTCGAAAGTGACCTATTCTGTCTATACTGTCTGTTAAAACGACATTGATTTGTAAAGTGGTTACTTATCGGTCTGTCACACCACAGCTATATAGATATCAAAACCAATACCTCTCATGGTTTGGCTAATTCCCACATGTACTTCTTGTAAACGGATGTTGAATCTATCCAAGGTTGATTGTGGCTGGTCAACACTCTTTGGGCGCTTTTGTAAACGAACGAAATCAGTTATAAATGATATTATTTTCGGGGATTGTGCAACTGGTTTTATACTTTGTTATCTCAGTTAGTTCTGTAATTGCGTGTCGCAAATGTGAACTGTGTGATAATGGAATATTGCTACTACTTTAGGAATTTTAGAAATTAGGTAATAAAGATTATTTGTATTTGAGCAGCTTCCAACCTGTTCGCAAAATTCAACTGCTTTTGGAGCGTCAAACTTTCAATAGGCTGTTGCGGCAAAGGCTGTCGGTATTATGGCACTAAACGATACGCAATATTTAAATTTTGAAACTCCCAGCGATAATTTCCCTGCCATTCGACATAGCTGATCGAGCAGGTTTAGAAATAGAAAATGACTAGTTGGGTTATATTTATGACCTTTCAATTTGTTAGCAGTTTCGACGTCGGTGCAGTATTTTTGTCGATAAATGTCAATATTTATATGCCGTTCCTGTGAGTGGACCAAACTAATGTTCGCACAGATTTACTCAGCTTAGTCTCTTCGAGATCATGTATTTGCCGTCTTAATCTTTCCTCGGAAAGTCCCCATCAAATGACCTTTCTTCGTAGGGAATCATGATATCCATTCTATACGTTTACGCTTCAATTTCGAATTTTCCGAGCAATATATATTGTCAAAAAAGCAATATATTCTATTTACAAATTTTTCTGCCCGAAAATATTGCTTTAACAAATTCTTTCCAGCTGGAACAAAGCAGCCATTTATCATTTACGAAAATATCTGTTGTTGTAATCGAACAAAAATGCTGAGGTTTAGTTTTGCCTATTAAAAAATATTTATATCGTACTATCACCGATGATTAAGGTCATGCGATATAGTACAGAAAAGCTATATTAAACGTCAAACAGCTGCATTTTTTATCGTACGTTATTATGGTTGGATTTTTGATTAACGATTCCAAGCGCAGTTCTTCGATATTAGTCCCATTTCAAACGCCAACATATCTAATACTAAAACATACATTTATCATACGTTATGTAATGCTTCCTGAGTTTTGTTCTTCGACTAGTTCGGGATTAATATTTCAAAACGGCTCGACACGACTTTTTGTAATTTTCAGGTACCACTATCAGGTTCAAACTTGTCATGCTGGTTTCTTTTACTACTGAAAAGTTGTGTCCGATTTTGTGTCAACAATTCGTAAGAAAGAATGAGCATGATTACATGGTTTCACACTCACGTAAACGTCTGAAATTAGTCGCAAATTCAAAGCTTTTAAGCTGTTCAATAAAAAGTAAAACATTGAGATATGATCCACACCAATGAATTACAACGCCACGACTGTGTTAGTTTTAAGTGAATGCTGTATTAGTTGATTCAGATTTTATCTAGTTTATCTCGCTTACTGGTACCAGTTAATAGCATAGTGGTTTTGCTAAACAAGGCCAACAAAATTTTTTAGTTCTTGGTCCAGTTTGTATGTGTGATAAAGTTTCGATATATATTCAGACCATTTAATAATTTTATACGTTTCTATAGGCACCTATGGTACAAACTAATTTTTAGTTGCTTAACTAATCTGACATTATTTGGCTTAGTTTAGCAATATCAGCACGCACTGTCGTTTTGATCATTGTTGTTTCCTTTTGACTTTATTGATTAGCTGCATCGGCAATACAAAATACAACAAAAGACCGGACGCAACTGTCTGATCGGGTGATTATCACACGTATTTGTAAGGCTATGCCATGTGTTAAAGTTTCGATATATATTCAGACGATTTAATAATTTTATACGTTTCGATAGGCACCTATGGTACAAACTAATTTTTAGTTGGTTAACTAATCTGACTTTATTTGGCTTAGTTTACCAATATCAGGACGCACTGTCGTTTTGATCATTGTTGTTTCCTTTTGACTTTATTGATTAGCTGCATCGGCAATACAAAATACAACAAAAGACCGGACGCAACTGTTTGATCAGGTGGTTATCACACGTATTTGTAAGGCTATGCCATGTGTTAAAGTTTCGATATATATTCAGACCATTTAATAATTTTATACGTTTCGATAGGCACCTATGGTACAAACTAATTTTTAGTTGCTTAACTAATCTGACATTATTTGGCTTAGTTTAGCAATATCAGCACGCACTGTCGTTTTGATCATTGTTGTTTCCTTTTGACTTTATTGATTAGCTGCATCGGCAATACAAAATACAACAAAAGACCGGACGCAACTGTTTGATCAGGTGGTTATCACACGTATTTGTAAGGCTATGCCATGTGTTAAAGTTTCGATATATATTCAGACCATTTAATAATTTTATACGTTTCGATAGGCACCTATGGTACAAACTAATTTTTAGTTGCTTAACTGGGAACAAAAACAACAAAAGACCACCACAAGAAACAACACAAAAAAAAAGACAAAAAAACCCAGAAAGAAAACGAATAGAATCTGACATTATTTGGCTTAGTTAAGCAATATCAGCACGCACTGTCGTTTTGATCATTGTTTTTTCCTTTTGACTTTATTGATTATCTTCATTGGCAATACAAAATACAAAAAAAGACCGGAAGCAACTGTTTGATCAGGTGGTTATCACACGTATTTGTAAGGCTATGCCCATGTGTTAAAGTTTCGATATATATTCAGACCATTTAATAATTTTATACGTTTCGATAGGCACCTATGGTACACTGGCCGCACCACCGCACACGACAGTCCTACTACATAGCGCACGCAAACAAAAACAACAAAAGACCGGACGCAACGGACAGGAAAGAAAGCAGCCAGGAAATCGAAAAGACGAAAAAAACTCGATAGCACAAACTAATTTTTAGTTGGTTAACTAATCTGACATTATTTGGCTTAGTTTAGCAATATCAGGCACGCACTGTCGTTTTGATCATTGTTGTTTCCTTTTGACTTTATTGATTAGCTGCATCGGCAATACAAAATACAACAAAAGACCGGACGCAACTGTTTGATCAGGTGGTTATCACACGTATTTGTAAGGCTATGCCATGTGTTAAAGTTTCGATATATATTCAGACCATTTAATAATTTTATACGTTTCGATAGGCACCTATGGTACAAACTAATTTTTAGTTGCTTAACTAATCTGACATTATTTGGCTTAGTTTAGCAATATCAGCACGCACTGTCGTTTTGATCATTGTTGTTTCCTTTTGACTTTATTGATTAGCTGCATCGGCAATACAAAATACAACAAAAGACCGGACGCAACTGTTTGATCAGGTGGTTATCACACGTATTTGTAAGGCTATGCCATGTGTTAAAGTTTCGATATATATTCAGACCATTTAATAATTTTATACGTTTCGATAGGCACCTATGGTACAAACTAATTTTTAGTTGGTTAACTAATCTGACATTATTTGGCTTAGTTTAGCAATATCAGCACGCACTGTCGTTTTGATCATTGTTGTTTCCTTTTGACTTTATTGATTAGCTGCATCGGCAATACAAAATACAACAAAAGACCGGACGCAACTGTTTGATCAGGTGGTTATCACACGTATTTGTAAGGCTATGCCATGTGTTAAAGTTTCGATATATATTCAGACCATTTAATAATTTTATACGTTTCGATAGGCACCTATGGTACAAACTAATTTTTAGTTGGTTAACTAATCTGACATTATTTGGCTTAGTTTAGCAATATCAGCACGCACTGTCGTTTTGATCATTGTTGTTTCCTTTTGACTTTATTGATTAGCTGCATCGGCAATACAAAATACAACAAAAGACCGGACGCAACTGTTTGATCAGGTGGTTATCACACGTATTTGTAAGGCTATGCCATGTGTTAAAGTTTCGATATATATTCAGACCATTTAATAATTTTATACGTTTCGATAGGCACCTATGGTACAAACTAATTTTTAGTTGCTTAACTAATCTGACATTATTTGGCTTAGTTTAGCAATATCAGCACGCACTGTCGTTTTGATCATTGTTGTTTCCTTTTGACTTTATTGATTAGCTGCATCGGCAATACAAAATACAACAAAAGACCGGACGCAACTGTTTGATCAGGTGGTTATCATACGTATTTGTAAGGCTATGCCATGTGTTAAAGTTTCGATATATTTAGACGGCTTATTAATATTTTATGTTTCTCTGGGGGCACCTGTTGAAAGTAATTTTTAGTTGCCTAACCAATCTTACATTATTTGGCCTAAGTTTAGCAATACCAGCACGCACTTCCTTTTTGACCATTTTTTTTCCCTTTTGACTTTATTGATTAGCTCCACGGGCAAAAAAAATACAAAAAGCACCGCGACCCTCCTGTAGGTGGTTATCACACGTATTTGTAAGGCTATGCCATGTGTTAAAGTTTCGATATATATTCAGACCATTTAATAATTTTATACGTTTCGATAGGCACCTATGGTACAAACTAATTTTTAGTTGCTTAACTAATCTGACATTATTTGGCTTAGTTTAGCAATATCAGCACGCACTGTCGTTTTGATCATTGTTGTTTCCTTTTGACTTTATTGATTAGCTGCATCGGCAATACAAAATACAACAAAAGACCGGACGCAACTGTTTGATCAGGTGGTTATCACACGTATTTGTAAGGCTATGCCATGTGTTAAAGTTTCGATATATATTCAGACCATTTAATAATTTTATACGTTTCGATAGGCACCTATGGTACAAACTAATTTTTAGTTGCTTAACTAATCTGACATTATTTGGCTTAGTTTAGCAATATCAGCACGCACTGTCGTTTTGATCATTGTTGTTTCCTTTTGACTTTATTGATTAGCTGCATCGGCAATACAAAATACAACAAAAGACCGGACGCAACTGTTTGATCAGGTGGTTATCACACGTATTTGTAAGGCTATGCCATGTGTTAAAGTTTTGATATATATTCAGACCATTTAATAATTTTATACGTTTCGATAGGCACCTATG
>JASANE010024261.1:0-111651 GCA_030248225.1 Trileptium ribeirensis
GATACTATATAGCAGTTTTTGTTTTTTAAACAGGAGTTTATTTACACAATGTTATCAGGTAGAAGTGATGGTTCAGTAATACGGGAGTATTTTACTACATCACAGGAAGACGAATCCAAAGCAATCTGTAATGACTGTAGTAAATCAATTAGTCGCGGCGGAACTGATCGACATAAATGGGGGCTTAATAACCTTCGGAAACATTTATTATCTATGCATTCCAAACTGTGGGCAGAATGTCAAAAAAAGGATGTTGCTAGAACCAAAGTTCGCGAGGCGGCCAGCCACTCCAAAGGAAAATCACCTGCAGCATCGACTGCCCAGAAAACTTTGGAAGAAACCTTTGTGAAACACTGGGACATAAACAGCACAAGAAGTCAAAAAATAATCCGAAAAATCGGCGAATTTATTTGTGTTGACCAGCAGCCAATTTCAGTGGTGGAAGACATTGGGTTCGTTCGACTCATAGCCGACCTTGCCCCAAAACTTAAAATTCCCAGTCGGTCATATTTCTCCGATAAAGTAATTCCCGAAATTCACTGTAAAGTAAAACAGCAAATAGAAAATATCTTGGGCAGCCAGCCACATATTTCTCTAACATGTGACATATGGTAATCGAGAACTGTGGAAAGCTACTGTAGCTTAGCTGGGCATTTCCTGAACGACAATTTCGAAGTAAAAGAGTTAACGGTGGCTTGCTCCTATTTTCCTGGCAAACACAGGGGTCAAGATGTTGCACGAAAGGTGTCGGAACTCTTGGCGGAAAACTCTTTGAAGGAAAAGCTCCATGTTGTAGTGAGGGACAGCGGCTCCAGTATGGTCGCTGGGTTCACGGAAGCTGAGGTTGACAGCGTTACGTGTTTTTTACACATTATTCAAAACTCTGTTGTCGACGGATTGTACAAAAGTGGTGGAAAAGGTCCCGGTGGCTCACGAATAGAGAAGTTACTGCGAACATCAAAAAAGTGTGTAGGGCACTTTGTACACTCACAAAAAGCCACTGACCGTTTTAAAGAACTTCAAAAAGCCATGCTTCCAGCTAGCCAACACCACACATGCATTTCATCGGAGCCTACCAGGTGGAATACTGAGTATTATATGCTAGAGTGG
This sequence comes from Trileptium ribeirensis, assembly GCA_030248225.1. Classification (NCBI taxonomy): domain Eukaryota; kingdom Metazoa; phylum Nematoda; class Enoplea; order Enoplida; family Thoracostomopsidae; genus Trileptium; species Trileptium ribeirensis. Next base: position 1,111 of record JASANE010024261.1, read on the forward strand.
CTCATAGAGAAAAGCAACGCAAGCCTTAGCCATGTAAGGGGCTGCCGGAAAAGCGTTTGTACTGAGAGATGATCAATGGGAACTAGCAAAACATGTCACAGCGATGCTAAAACCTTTTGAAGTCGTCACAAAAAAGCTTAGCTGGGCAACTGCGTGCATTTCTCAAGTAATTCCTTTTGTTGCAGCACTTAAACGTGGCCTCGAACTAGCCATCGTTCAATCTAAATACTTAAGAGAAAGAGCGGCCAGCTATGCTGAATGGCCTCAAATATCGGACCGAGAATCTGGACACAAATCCACTGTACTACATAGCTACCGTTCTTGATACACGGTTTAAAATGAAGGTTTTTAATGATCAAAGCTTTAAGCATAAGGTGAAAACTGAGCTTATTCATTTATGCTGTGAGCTGGAAAGCGGCGATCCAGCTCTATCTACCGGAGGTTCTGTAGCTGAATCGCCTGCACCGAAACGATCACGAGTTTACATTTCTGACCCACAAGATTTCGAACAGGTTAAGGGGGCACTGTTACATGATGCAGATGATGATTCGTCTAGCGCTCAGAATACAACTGAGCAAAATGTCGAAATGTACCTTAATGAAAAAACCGGCGACGACTGCGACCCTTTCACTTATTGGCGAACAAAAGAATCTGTTTATCCACAACTCTCTCTGCTTGCACGTCAATACTTGAGCCCGCCACCGTCAAGCGCCCAAAGCGAACGTCTGTTCAGTACAAGCGGTCTGATTTGTTCCGAGAGACGGTCTCGCCTACTGCCATCTCGTCTCGAAATGCTTGTGTATCTTAATAAAATATCCCGCCCTGGACTATCGATACTGTCGTCAAAATGTTCCTGTACATAGTCCAATTCAACGCCCTGCAACGCCTCAACTCGCAACTTTCAAGTGCGTATTGCCATCTCGCAAATGATTTATATGTTATCAATGGTCAAATTGGAATTATGCTCATGCTGGAACTGCCTGCTACTGCTGCGCATCTCATTTCAGATAACAATACACCTGATGAAGGACAACAGAACTGAAGAACGACTTGAGATGCACAGGTAAGCGTCAACGATGCGATCTGTTAATTACCGTATCATTATTATATATAATTATTAATGCATTACGTTTGTACTAATAACCGGGCAGCAGCAGGCAGTTCCGTAGGTATACGTGTGATGTACGAGCTTGCGAAATGGCAACACATGGTTGGAATGTGTTTGATTTGATAACGGTTCACCGCCGTCCAGTATGTGTCAGGCAGTTGTACATCTGTAGAAGTGAATTCTAACTGTGCAATGTTCGGACATATATTTCAAAATTGGTAGGGCGCCGGTACCGAGTGGTACCGGCTCGGTACCGGTACCATGGTACCGGAGCCGGTACCGGTCCTCAGTACCGGGACATAAGTAATTTTTGGTACGTCAAATCGTTCTTTGAATTTCTTAACTAATTCGTTGTAGTTGCCTTTTCGGTTGTTAATACCTCCAAATACTCCTCCGCTCTTACATGCATTTTAGTTTTCAATACTCGAAGTCTTTCTTGTTCATCATCGATTATGACTATCTTGGGCCAATGCTTTTCATGTTCTTTACGAAATTTCTCGAAATTTGTCTCGCCATTGTATGGCTGTAAATTTCGGACCTCGTTTTGAATCTTTACCATTATAGCTTGGCCAATTGATTGTTGCGTTATGCCGGTTACTTGTGGTGTTTCTTTGGTCACAACCTTGGTCAATACTTCGATCAATTGTTGATTCATCGTCATCAAGTCGTTGATTTGAGTCGTTGTCACTGGTGTTTGCTGTGGTTGCTGGTATTGGTATACATACGTATGGTGTTGCTGTTCCTAATGGTACCCCGAGGTTGATCGCTGAATTGTTCGCAACAAATGGGGTTTGATTGCATTGAGGGGCTATTGGCGTTGTGTCGTAGCAGCCATGTGCACCGCGTTATGTTGTACCGGTAGCTATTCTTTGGTGTTGACTCCACGTGTTCGTTGTTTGAAATGTACCGCAATTGGTGGTTACATGTAGAATTATGCTCTTGGTTGCTTGGTTCTTGGTTCTGCGGTTTTGCTGCTTTGCTGCTTCGCTATTATAATAGCCGTGGTTTTTGAAACATAAGTTGTTGCTATTCCTTCAATAGCTGTTGTTGCTGTGGCGGTTTATGTTGCTGTCATAGTTCTTGCTGTATGTGGTAAATTTGATACTATGCAGATGCCATTGTTGTAGTGAATATGTAATAACCGGTGACGCAGCTGCATGGCGCAACTTCCTAACACCATGCCCATACGACCCCGGTTATCGTAACCTAAAGGGCGGACCGTGAATATTAAATTTTAATCCTATTCTTGGTCAGACCCAAGAAGCTACGCAGCTTAGCAGGCCGCAGGCGCGCTTCACGGGGTGTGTTCGGACCCCGCCCGAAAGGTTGCGCACGTGTCTAGTATCGGGTATGATATCTGAGGTCCCCCAGGGAGGCTAGCACCGACACCTGCTCGCAGGTCATGGAGCTTAGCCGCTATTCCCTATCCTAGACTCATCGGAAGTTGTTTAATTCTATTTTAGTGTGGGAAGTGTTAAAATACAACATGGAAAAGTTTCCGAGAAATTTGAAGCTCAAGACGATTTACCTAGTTAAGATCGCGATATGCTCCGTGTTAGAGCATTGACCTATGTGGCCCCAACAGGGTTCCGACGAGCCCTGAGTGTTTAGAGTCGGACTATCAATGGCGTGGCCTGCGCTTTCCAATAAATTCTATTTCGAGGAAAGTATTCAAAACTCCCTATTGATCTTTTCAAATTATCGCCGGGGACGAGGTAACTTTTCGACTGTGTTCCTCAGATTTTGCTCCTTGATTTCAGTAAGACACGAAATAAACTGAATAGAAGGCCAGGCTCGTCAGGGCTTGCGACATTCTCGCACACAAGCCAGGGCGAACAGGGCCTGCTCGTCCGAACGGACAAACCATAGAAAAACGCAAGTCCCTATCGTCTCGGTGAAAATAAGGCGGCACTCGGTGTTTCAAAATACAAAGTTTATTTGCAAAGAGCAAAGCTTATCGAAGGGACGAGTGTTCCAGAAAAAACCTGGTAGTATCTTGCTGTGATCGCTGCAGTTCAGCAAAGTATGGCGGCACGGTGCGTTAAAAGGAGAACGGGGGAGGAGCGAGCAGATATTCGCCAAGTTGCGAACTAGGGGCGGTTATCCCTGCTTCAACTCAATGTTAGCGAACTACTCAGCTATGCAGCGCACTAAGCAGGGGCCCTAGAGTGCTTCAGAAATCGCTCCTTAACGCGAGTCGCTCTGGGCGACGACTACCTAAGCGGGGCTGAGGGAAAACGATATTCGGGGCTGACTACGCGAGCTCTCCAGCATGGTCGGAACACTGCTCGAAACAACATTGCCTACAACATCGGACGAGGGGCGTCTGATCGTCTATCCTCATGATACACTCGCATTGGCGCCTATGAATGCTTCCATCTTATCGTATTTGACGACAGTTTCTACCTAAACGTACGACTGACCGAACGACAAAGACTGGGGGGGGGGGCAAAAGAAGAGGCAAAAATGGAACAGTTCTCTTTAATTTAGGCCGACGAGACGCGGGCGGGGTGCAACGTGGCGTGGGGCGTCCTTGTAAACAACTTGCGAGATGATCGTCCGGCCGGTTGGTTTCTCTTCGAATTTGATGTCGGGTTTTGGGTGATGAGGCGAGTCCCCTTTTTTAACAGACTGCACCTATCCGAAGGCTAAGTTAGCCTCATTTCCTACCTATTGGGGTCATTTGAGTTACTCGCGCCCTTTGCAATCGGCCCGGGACGCGTTTGCGTCCTTTGGTTCGTTCTTCGGTTGCTTGTCCTTTGACTCTCCCTATCGGTGCTTTTCCTATTACACTGTATTAATACAGTGTCTCAACTGCACTGTAGTGCAATTGAGTTACTACCGACTTAATAGTAAAAGTCGATATGTTCCTATGGCTGAATGGTTAAGACATGTAAAAACTGCAGCGGACTTGAATTCTCCGTGCAGGTTCAACTCATGATACGGGAAATGCAGCTCGCTGCTACTGAAAATATAGAAAGGTTGAAACCTGGCATACATAGTACATAGCCTAACGGGCACTCATGATAAATAGTGAAACCAGGCTAAACTCAGCGATCAACTCGCTCCAAAAGAAAAAAGGGGTTTTGCACTCGCCCGGTTTGGGGCCAAACCGACCAGGGCGAGGAGGTAAGTTTTCTTTAGTTTTAGAAAATCCTGAAATTTTGTTTGACGGCGGGGACACGATGTGTTTCTCCCGCAAAGGCGATATTAAGTGATGGCGCAGGGACAAGCTTTAGTTTATCTCTTTTAGTCCATGGTTTCGAGAGAAGACCATGTTACTGTAGTGTAGTGAACACTGGTAAATTTAACCGTATTCGCCCGATAGATAATTGGAGTCAAAACCGACGTGTCACCACCAAACGATGCACTATCGTCACAGATCGAAGTCGGCGGATTTTTGCTCAGCTGGGGCGTGATCCTCCAGCTCATTTTGGTTACACGGGGCAAGAAAACACCTAAAGATACTCCGGTCAGTCGTCCTAACAAGATTAGCGTACAACTGGATGTCTACTGAGTAAGTAGTCCATGTGTTCTAAGATCAAATTCAAACATATGAGTAAAATGATTCCGAGACAACATTCCGTGAAACAGCAAAGACCTTAAGCTCAAGTTAGCGTGCCTAGAAATTGTTTAGTCTTTTATACCCTCAAATTTTCTTAACTCGGCGAGATAGAAGAAATTTTAAGGGCTTACTAAAGCCCGACGGAGGCTAGTCCCCCGTCCCTAATCTGCGGTTATGTCCAAGCTCAAACACGGCATGAGCATTGAACGTTCAACTAAACTATAAATTGGTAAAACAAAATAGCAAAACCATCAAACGATTCCCTACTTTCCGCAGCGTACACGTTCAGGAAATTTTACCGTGGTCGGCTCAGGAGAAAGTCGTGGATCCTAACTCAAAGCAAGTCACGTAAAACCTGGACGAAAAGCGTCCATTTCGGTGTGCCTTACCTATGACCACGGGGAATCAGACTGACTTCGACTCGGCTGACTGGTTTTCCTCCTGCTCGGTACCTACGTACCCTAAGTCGCCTCGCGCTCTCACCCTGGAATTCGGTCCTGAGTGTTTATTTCAGTTGGGGGCTGTGCGTAGCATTTCGTCGGGGAACCGCGGGTTGAGCTCAAAAAGTGTTGGGTCTGTTTATGCAAAGGGGACACGCTACATTCACGGGATACCTATACGAACGGCCTGTCACAGTTCACTCAACAGGGAAGATAAACCCCTGCAAACGCCGATCATTTCTCACACTTACAGATATCGATCCTCGGGGCAGCACCAGCTGAACCCCCTTCGCGAGGTGTATACCTGCGCGGAAATCCTTCACGACCGATCCAGCGAACAAAGCGGAAAACGAAGGAAAAGAAAGCCACCGAGCAGTTGAAAACAAAAGATAATTAACACTAAAGGTCATGCGTCGGAGCCGGTCAGTAAAGTCGACCGAACTCCGCGCTGCCGAAGTCAAACTGATTCCAAGATTCGACGCGTTGGTCGTAACCTCGAAATTTTCATCTGTATGTTACGATGGCGATCTTGTCGCCGGCCAATCGTTGGCGATTTCTTGACGCCCACTTTTTCGGGTTTTAGCTCAGCGTCCAATTGGGGACACTTCCGGAAAGTTGAATCTTGACGGCTACCGTAAACCGTCGATGTCCTTAGGGAGAGTCGGCTTCAATTAAATTTGCCGACGTCAAGTTTGAATCTTCCGAGTACTCGGAAGTTGACCATCTGTGATTCTAGCCCCAAATTTCCCATGAAACCTGAGCTTTTAAGTTCAAATTTCCTGTAATTAGCGCCGGATGTTCTTTGAAATCTAATCTAACGCCCACGTTCTTAAGACAACATCCGGTCCCAAGATGGTTAGATCCCCACACATTTCCCGTAACGTCCTTAAAAGTTGCAATCTGTCCCTTCTTTTGGACTGTTTAAGCTTCCTGTCTTAATTGGATCGGTAAACAGCGACATTTCCTTTGTGGTCATGATATGCCGCTTATCAACTCGACTAAATCTCGTTATAGAAAGTGACCCGAGTCGCGAGGACATAGCAAAACGTCAAAAAAACTCATGCTTAATTTAAGATTATCAGCGAGTCCTCTCGTTCCGACGGCTTGCAGGGGGAAGCCAACGACGGCAAGTCATCCGGCTCGAGGCCCGAGACGAGGCAACCCTTGAAGCACTCTTGCCTGGTCAGGCGCACTGCTCCATGGCCCCTAGAGTCCGCGGGAGGGCCCTAAAGTCGCCCCCCGTTCGTCCTGTCCGTCCATACTTTGTCCGTCCGTAAAACTCTGAAATTTTATCAATTTTTGTATGTTTTGTCCCCGTGCGTCCTCGTTTACGTCGTGTCCTTATATAGATATATATATATATGTGTGAATATTATACATACACACGTAGATTCATACACATACTACACACAGTAGACACAATGGCGTCCTGAGCGACAGAAAATTCGCTCAGGATAGATACACACACACGCCACACCAAACACAACAACGACAAAGCGACAATAGAGAAAACCGACCAGAAACGTCGGTTGGAGAGAGAAAATGAGGACAAAAGCGAAAGGACAGCGAGGACACGAGGCGGCTGTGGGAAGGGTAGCGGGACAAGGGTAATCCGGGAAGATTTTCGAGGGGCTGGGGCCAAATTCGGTCCCAGGACGGAAAACGGGGTCGATTGATACCAACACAAGGGGGGTAGACGTAAAGGCGGGTCGGAACCCACTTTTTGGGTTCCTCTATGTATCAGTATGGGGAGCTTTAGCAGGCTCTCCTGCGTTAACGGTTGGGCGGAGCGACGCCCGCCAGGTATCGTTGGACTCATTGTCCAACGACGATTTAAATGAGGGGTGGTATCGCCACTGGGGCGGCAGGAGTAAAAACGGTACTAAAACCGCGGTGATTAGAGAGAGTCGTGGCTACCGTGGGGGCACGTTTGTTGGTCGTCCGGGTTAACGGGGCGGCGGATCTAGACCCGCCGGGTATTTTTGGAAATATCTCATCGAGACGAATCCAATGAGGGGCGGTTCGCCCCTTTTAGAGTAGAGCGAAAAATCTCGAATTATCGGTGCCCATCAGCAGTTGACAACAGCTTTCTAGGCATCATTGAGTGACTACAGCGGATCAACGGGGACTCGGACGGAGGTTCGGCGCGTATCGTTGGCTTCCACTAGTTACGATGAACAAAACGAGGGGTCGCATGCGCCGGTTCTGACGCGGGGTGCGGCGACGGGAATGTCGGAGAGTGATGGCTTTGTATCGGTTGCATAACGTAATAGGCTACAGAAGCAAGGCGGTTTTTTGCCTAAAAATCGTCCACGGGACACACACACATAAGTAGATACAAGTACATATTATATATATGATACCTCCTGACTGCATGGAAAGTGATAGTCCGAGTTCCACGGTGACAATCCTACCTAGCGTAAGTAGCGATTGTCTCTACGTATTGCAGGCGAAGTTCTAGCGTTGTCCGGAGCGGTTTTGGATGTCCATCCGCGATTCCCAAAGTGTTCTACCAGCCTGCTCCGGTTATTTTCCGGATCAGGGTACCGTAGACGATGGCGGGCCTTCGAATTAACCCGGCATGCGTCGTCCCTGAGAATTGCGAAGGCTACCAAAAGTGTGCTTTCCGCTTATTTTTGACTGGTTGTTTTCCGTGACCATTACTTAGTGTGTCGCTAAAACCAAGTGAATTTAATATTTTTAATTTCATTCTTAACTAGCGTGTTTTCCTGAACGTGCAGCCAGGGGCCTCCTATTCCCGGACGGTCGTAACCGTCACCCTATAACACATAGTGTCTGCCAGTTGGATTTTCAACCAATTTTCGCCGGTGTGGGGGCTTCCTTTTCAGTCTCACAAGTCGGTTACGGCGGCTCCTCTCCTTACAATTTGGTCGGGTCGTAACACTCGTCCCTAGCATAAAGCGACAGTTATATACAAAACAGTCCACAGTATGCAAGTAGCATTTCATACTTTTATACAACTGTTCATTGAGATAGGCGACATTTCATACAAAACGGTCCAGTAACATAACGGCATTTTATACAAAAATAGTACCTCAATGTAAACAGCGTTTTATACAAAAATTTTACATTAATGTAAACGACATTTCATACAAAGATTGTGCATTAATGTAAACGGCATTTTATACAAAAATTGTACATTAACATGAACCGCATTTCACACAAAAATTGTACATTAATTTGAACGGCATTTCACACAAAATTTGTACTATAATATGAGCGGCATTTCATACAAAATTGTACATTAATATGAACGGCATTTCATACAAAAATTGTACATTAATATGAGCGGCATTTCATACAAGAATTGTACATTAACATAAACGGCATTTTATACCCAAATTGTACATTAAGATGAACGGTGTTTTATCTACAAACATTGTACATTTGTAAACGGCATTTTATTTACACACAGCCATGTGCCAACGCGTCCCGATACAGTTTTGAGTACGAAAGTCCTGAAATGTTCGTGACAGGGCCGAAGCGGCCCTGTTACAAATATTGCCTGCTTTGGTGTTGTGGCGTTGTGATTGTCGACGAATTGCTTAATGTTGTTGATGGCGGAACGGATAAAGCTTTTGAACCTCACATTGCTGTCTATACTGTGCAATCAATCACGGGACGCATTTGAACATAATGTGCTTATGTTACCGTAATTGCATTAACGTACACGTATTTAACGAATGCACGCACTTACAACATCACAGATATGAGCTTTATATGTATCTGAACAGAGAATCAGCAATTAGACACCGTTACAAGAATACAAAGAAGTCGTTTGCGTATCTTCAGAATACAAATATGTCGTTTGCGTATCTTCGGATGATTGGCACCATTTGCGACGCGGATTAATAATAACCTCAGAGGTTGTGATACTGATGTCAACAACATAAACAATGGTATTTCACAGTCGCTCCATTCACGACACAGATTGTGACTGTTGCATAGCGCCTTAATGCCATGTTCATACTTTGTCCATCTTGCTGCAATTCTCACACACGTAATCACATTTAAACAGCCTCCTACATCTTAAATATGTTGTAGTCTATTGACAGTTTTACAGAAAAACATATCGTATTCGTCTTTTTACGTCAGGCATGGTAGCGTCAACATTTTTAACCTGTACTAGTACTATTAGGCTCACAACAATTGTGGTTTCAGGTTTATAGCCATACTCTTCGATTATTTCCAAACGACTTTCCTTGCCTTGTCATGTACCTGCCATTGATTTAGACTTGTTTTCCTAGCAGTTTAGCGAAACGAATAATGTCTATATGTCCAATACACTTTTGTTGCATTTTCTTAGTTTACTATGACTTCTGCTCCTAGTGTTCTCTAACGAGAATAATGTCTTGGTGCACTGTTGGCGTGCCTACTATGAACCAGGCTACAATATACATTAATGTATAGATTACAGGAAAGCGGAAAATTTTCTTTAGCAGGTATTGCCAAATGATGCAAAATATATCACGTTGTTCCAGAGCTACTGACAAAATATATAATGCTACTATTATTTGGCAATGGACCCATGCGTCATTAAATGTAATGAATGTTCTTTACACAATAGGCCTTACATTAGATGCCAAGCATTGGGTTTATATCGTTGTACGAGTTGCTCGAATATAAACCATTTGTCCACACATTTCTTAATATGTGGAAATATTTAAGTCATGCGGCACGTAGAGATGCTATTTGTAATCAGCGTGGTGAACGAAGAACGTGTTCTATACGGTTACTGCTATATCACAGCAGAAATGTTTACTTTAAATTATTACTTTGTTAAAAATATCCCCTACATATTAGTAAGTTCTCTAATATATCTCTGTATTTACCACTGTACTCCTGGCGATACAATATATACGATAGTTTCAGCTATTCGACATCGCAAAACGAATGTGTCACCTCACTTTTTTCAGTAGAACTATCCTTTCAAATAGAAGATTTAATGGTGTCTTAACACGCGAAGTAAAGCAATATTTATACGGTGCTCGACGCAGAACGCCATGTTTATCATTATAAAGATCGTTAACAGTCTGGATAGAAGCAGCCCAACATCTAGGTTACTCAATGCGTCTATATGTTCACCGTGAGTAAAAGTGGTGATGTTTAGGAAGCTGCTATGCCTTGTAAGGCTTTTTATTACTTGTGCACTGGTCGCGACCGTTTCCTAATTTCAGGTATACATTTGAAAAAACCGACATATTTGCACCTAAACGTCATGCACAGTTTTTGCATGGTACTACAACGCAGCAATACAAGTAGATGCGTTATTGTTTAGAATAGAATTCACAAATAGCGTTCTGTAATTTGTAAATTTGACATGCCATTAAGGCGTCTCCAAGTGGTAATAATTATAATAATTCACTCAAAACACCTTTTGCTCACGCCAATTGTTCGTAATTAAATATTAGAGAACTTGATTTGAAAAATGCGATCGATCCTACACGACGTAGGGTAGACATTGTAAAAAGTTCAACTGTTGTTGTTTCAAACCTGAATTTACAGTCAAGCCCTGTCTTAACAGTTTTCTTCCAAAACCTTTTCAAAAGAGTGGATACAATTTTACCAAAATTTCAAGTTTATGTACTCCATCTTTAGGCTTGCGACCTTTCAGATTTTTTTTAAAAAGATTCAATATAATAGCATATAATTGTCAAACTATCTATTTTCAACGAGAACTCGAGCAGACACGTTTGGCTTCGCTAAAAATTTAAAACAATATTACACTGCATTATTTAAACTAATTGAGTTTAAAAATTTTACTATCGCAATTCTAATCACCGAACTGTTTAGCAAGCTTTTGCTAAAATGGAAGCGTAGCGATTAATAGTTCGCCTTACTGCACACAGAATAGTTTTAAAGATATCATGGTTTATAAATGCAAAATAATTTTATGCATAAAAATGGGAACCATATGAGCAACACGTATTGTTAATCCCTAAACGCTGCCAAAACGGCGAAAACAAACCTGGCGGCAGATGCGTCCACATTTTGAGGTCTAAGAAACAATCCAGCTTACAACTATTATTAGATCTGATAAATATCTCCGCTCTGCAATGAACTTCATTTTCGATTTATGGTGCAATATGTGTGACGTGATTAAAAATTAATATATAATTAAAAATAATTCTAACAAACTTCGAACATTTATCTGAAATATAACTGGATTTACAAAATATGATATTTTGCCTTTTTGTTTGGCACATATTTGGAGCATATGAATCCTAATTAATGATTGCAACGATTATAGACAGGGACGGATGAGAAATTTAGGCGCCATATATGGGTGCACTCAGGGCTTGATATCTTTGCCATTCCACGCACTATATTGATATGGCAACATTTAATTTTTCTCTGAAATAACTAGTTTACAAATTTTTGATATTTAATGTTTAAATTAAAATTGTGTGAATCAACTTGTGTTAGTCAAAGTCATAGTCTGATCAAGTATAACATAAAACTTGGTCATCACTGATGACGGAGAAATAATATATAGTAGATTACGTTTGACACGGCATAATAATTTTAATTATCACAACGTTAATGGCTTCGGTTGTAAAAATTCCTCATAAATTTTTCAAGGGCAGATCAATCACTTACTGTGGTTCAAGCGTATTTAAATTCTTAAAATTCTGCCCGCTAGGGAAAGCAGGGGTTGTTTTAATACCTTAATTCCGTCTTAAATTCAATACCATTTGTATTTGAGATTTTTATGAGTTTTAACGATCTAAAACTGGTAATGTAGTGAACAATTTTATTTCTAACCACCGCTCATAACTCAATGTGTTGCTTTGCATTAAAAAGTATTACAGGTGAAAGCAAAATACCTCACAGTTTTCAAAAACATGAAAATATTATATCGACCTTTTTAAAAGGTAAATGCACTGGTCAATGAGACATGAATTGCTTTTGCTCCATCTTCCAATTTGCCGCAATTGGGTACTTGTTCTTATCAATGGCAATATCAAGTTCCCAATTGTTTGTCTTGTACCCCTAAGCACCCGTCATATATTCTGGATCCCTGGTTGATTTATATATATTTAATATATAAGCAAGGTACAAATACACACAAACAGTCGTCATATAATTTTAGAAAAAATATGTGATATACACTACCGTAACAAAGCATTAAAAACCTATAAATACCAACGTTATAAAATGTTTTGAGATGTTTTTTGTGTATTTGAGCATGTTATTTATTATGGAAGAAGTATTCAGGTGTTATGTATTTTGTGGAAACTATAAATAAGACATTTTGTTATGTAATCTGACCATGTGCATTTATATAGGCTATGATCTTTTTACGTGCAGTGCAAAACCCGATATTAATATAATAAATAGTACAGTGTTTTATTTTCACTCAGTGATGGTAAAATTTGAAACCTATTGGCATTGGAATGTCAAATCTAAACACCTTTAAATTTCAGTTAGAAGGTAATTTATGCATAATTCACCGTCCATACAAGGTATTCGCCACCAAACATGTAGCGAAGCGAGCGCTAATGGGTATAAAACTTTTCAATTTCACCAACGATGACCTTGTGTAATGGTAGCACTCAGAACCTAGGACTTCATTTACTACACATAAAATAAGTACCTAACTTAATATTACTAAAATGAATAATAGTACGGCAATAACGTAACGAATTGTTTCAATTGACAAGGCGGATCTAAGGATCCAAATAATAAATTAATATTAATGCTCGTGCAAACTTTATGAACCACAAGGTGGATATGTCAATCCGGTCTAAGCTTTGCCTTAAGCTTAGCTCAACCTAGTCAATAAAACTTATCGGAGCACCCATGAGCTCTCAATAGAGAAATTTAGAAGCAGCCCTCTGCTCTCAGTAAAACCCCAAATTTTGTTAATCTCGGAATCAGCGCTATGTCTTAGCTTCAAGTAACTACTGCCTAACTAGAACAGTATTAGATAACAAGGTGCGGCGTGGCAATTAAGCTAGGAAATAAAATTTAAAATAAAGAGACTACTTACTCTAATATCTCCGATCGCGGCTGACTTTGCGAACTAACTGCTGCAGCTAACTCTGCAATTGATGGCAGCAACTGCCTCGCTAATCGAAGAAAATCCCAGCCTATATACTCTAAAATCTAGGCTAGCTAGTTCTAGATCTTTGGCCCAAAATTCCACGAATTTAAAATAACTTCCAGTAATAAATCTAGAAGCTAACACGCCAAAATATTGCTGCTGGCTCGACATTTTATGCATTATATGTTACCAGTATTATTACAAATAACTGTTTGAAGGCATATTTTTAGAATTCTTATGAAATGTTTCAAGGCATCGAAAAATAATTTACAAGCGCATGAGGTCTATCGATGTAATGGCATGACATTTAAAATTAGATATTGTTCTACATCACAACTACATTTATCAAGAACGTTTTTAAAGATACATGAGTCAAAATAAAACAATTTTCTTCAAAACTGTCGAAACGTTTATTTAAAAATCAATCATAAGTCAGAGAACGAACCAGCATTTCGATTACAAAATATTACTGCAAGCCCTGGCACGAGCACCTTGTATTCAAAAATATTGCAAAGCAAATCGATTACGACAGAAATTCATTGCCAAATTGCCGATCTACGAAGAAATTAAACTCAATTTGCAGCGTGTGCAATGAAATCCAAGCTGTTGCTGTAGACAAAACATGAGTAACAATGAAATATTTATTTTCATTCCGTAAAACATACTATGTATCTTGACATAAACTTTGTCATTTTCTACAAAATAAATCATTAAAATCTAAAGATATTAAAATCATTAAAAACAGTAGTATATTTAAAAGAACAACAATGTTCCATCAACCTTTTCATTATTAAATGAACATCAATTAGCCCTACGAGTCACATTATTAAGCAATACATCTATAGTGCAAGAAGTGGCACAGATGTCATACTGGTTACTAGATTTTCTAAACAGCCGAACATAGTCTGGTTCGGTGTGATGGAAAATACACAGGAGCTCCGAATTGCAAAGCATCCTAAACAATATTGAACCGCTTCAAACACATTACAGCAATTTAGCAAGAGCGTCATAATAACCATCAACCTAAAGGGTTGTTTTTTAGTGCAGCGATGAGAAATTATTTATACCCCACTGTATATACATTCTACAAACAAACCATACATTTTAGAGCCGGCCAATTAATCAAATTCCTCATCATTACCTTCAAGAAAGTATTCCGTGCAAAAGTATGCAGTCTTATAATGTGCGGGGCCTAACCCTTACCTGACGAAACCATTTAAACAAAATATTTCAAATACATCGCACCGTAACACATCAACATTTAAATACAATTCTTGGATATATTTACCAAGATTACTAAATTTACATACCGTTCCAAACAGTTTTTGTAATTTTCAGCAATTATAATGCAATCTTTTAGCAGTTGAAAAACATTCGAATTTGTCATATAACGATTATTGTGGTATAATTCTATAAGGTCCATATCTTTGGAAGAATAAAACGCCTTTTGCATCACATGATCTAAGTTACCAAACTTTTGGTTCATCGCCGTAAATGTGTAGATGTCAGTCTTTTTTAAATTGTTTTAGCAAACCTATAGAAAAGTAAAATGAAATGGTGTCGGTATATTTTGTGTATCAACTAAATATCAGCTTAAAAATGTTCAAACTCAACTCCGTGAGGTTCCTTCTCCCAACAGCTATTTACATGGATCGTTGTCTTTTTGGTTTAATATCATCGTTTACGATTTAAGATCATGTTATCCTATATTCGCTTTGCATTGCATTTCAATTCCTGCGACGTTGGACCCTGCATCGATTTCCTGCTCGGTAAGGTTACTATCGTAAGGCAGCATGATGTAAAATAGCACAGTTGCATCGCGGCTCAACCGGTATATTTCCAAGCAGCTCCGCAATATCTACCCTCTCCCGTGGAAGGATAACACCATGTTAAATTCTATAACTACTTCCTAATAAAGGTTCATTCTCTTGTAATCCTGTTTTATAATTAGCAGTTTCAAGGGTTAGATTGCTTCTGCGATAAGTAGATCCAGTGCTCTGTACGCAGTTAGTGCGGTACGTTTTTATGTGCACAAGTAAAATAAAGGGAATTTTGCCAAATTTCCTGCCGACCATGAAAGGCAGTTATGTGAATGGTATCTAAAGAGTCACTATGGGACAATGTTGAACCCCATCTCGTTAACTCGATATTTAGCCTAATAGTTAATTTCTTGGGCGCTTTACAGACTTCAACACATTTCAAATTGCTCACGAGCATGGTCGACCTTTTCAGATCGTATTGCAATTTCTGACCGGTCGGAGCATATCTCCGACCTATAAGTCTCGAAAAGGAAGTTTGGCCATTAAACTAGACTAACTGCTGAACTAGGGGAATTTGATCATTTACAATTCGGTCTAAATCAAAAATAGAGAGTCGCTTTCGTTCTTTTCGATTGGTATCTTCGAGGTGGCGGCAACCGCAAAAGGTAAAAGAGATCTCCCCTGGTGTGATACCGGTAGACGAGGACCAAAAATTCGGCATATTCTCAGCTATAATCATGGCTGGGTTTCGATGTAACATAACTGAGTTTAGTGCTCATTTTATCAAGTAAACAATCTATTCGACTATCCTGCAGGTGATCGCTTGGTAAAGAGTTGTGTACATCAGTTACTCAACTATACTACAGATAACCGGTTATGAGAGTACCATGTATCGGGACTACCGGGTAGAGGAATTGAGGAACGTCAGGACTGAGCGACGACGGACATCGTTGGTGGATCAACCGTGGTCAATCGAATACTTCAAATTTTTGACCACTAAATGTCCGTTTGGATTCACACCGGTTTCTTGGGGACGCGTGATTGCCGGTTTATCTGCGATTCGTTGCGGCGATGGCTGGTCCGCTGAAACAAACAACCCTGTAAGGTAAGTTTGCCTTCTATGCGCGGTCTCCTCGCGGAACGTTTCACTAGAGCCGGGGCTCGGGACAGAGGCAGTAGGTCGCCTTTTTTAGTATTCTCCGACTTTGGGAAGGCTTTCCCAGCGGGGCTTCGTGTCTATTTATTTTTTATGTAGTTTTGGTTATCCTATTTTTCCATTATTTATATCCTAACCGAAACGGGGCAATTTAATATTACTTATCGTCGACTCGGATTTAGCATCAACAGTAACTGGGGGTTCAGACCACGGTACGCGTAAGGTGGATCACGACACTTGCGTGAGCCTGTACCGTGGTCCGTTCATTTGCTGGGAGCGAAGCTCCCCTCCTGACAGTTTAGATCTCTCGAAGCGCTCTCCCCTTTTCCTCTTTTCTCAGGTTTCCTAAGATTACATAAAAAAGGGTTATATATCAAGAATCTCTTTTCACGCTAAACCCTGGGATCTCATTTCATATCCTAACCTGTCCTACGGCAAAAGGTCGAACACCTTCGAGAATTTCGTCTTCCCGGCCATCGGGCCGATGGACGAACCGTGACAAAGCCAGCAGGTATTTTGAAGCAACCAGGTCTTAACGCTGGACCTATTATTCTTGATTGATTTTAATTCCTACCTTGAATTTTTTCCTATTTTTAATGATCAGGGTTACCGCCGCAGCGTGCAGTGTGTAACCATAGTGGCGTAGAGATTAAGGTCGTGGGCGACCGATCGTTATTATCAAGGAAAACTGGTCTTAAAGCAGATGCTCCATTCTCTCGACCTTCCATTTTTGTGCGGCTGGAAGGACTTCCCAGCCGATTACCTGTCCTACCCGTAAGGAAGTCTTGTAATTTTTAGGGCGCCCTATAGTAGATGACCAGTACTCTAGGAAATCAGCAACTCAGGTAAGCTTAAAATTTTGTTGGGTATTTAACTAAACATGACGCTGAGAAGCTTTGTTGGTCAACGACAGTTCCATTCAACAGACGTTACAACTTTGGCATGGCCTGACGGTATCCCCAGGCTAATTTACTCAACGCCTTTCTGTTGAGATTTTCTCAGCTTGGGCTACTCGACTTACGAGCTCTAGGCCAAGGAAATCGGCCATCTACACGACAGGGTAACAACACGCATAAAATTAAGGCTGTTCGGACAGGTGATGTTCGGACAGAGAGGCGTGCAGAAAGGCTCAAACGATACTCATTGCCATCAGCGATATAACTTTTTTGATAACCTGGGACCTTTCCTGGGTCGACAGGTTAAGAAGAATCTAGGTTAATTGATATTCGACAAGAGTAACAGGATAGAATTAAAACCAGTATTTCCTAAGAGTAGAGGACAGTGTATTTTCGAGGTTCCCCGGTCCATTTAGTTCAAAGCAAGTGACTACTCGATAGCAAATGCAACCAATTATCATTGAACGTCAAAGTGTGACCTTGTTTTTGCGCGGCGTAAGGGCATCTCCAAATTAATATGTTCACGGCTATTCCTGTCGTTCATGATGCCTAATAGTTTACCCGCTAGGGTCCTAAACTAACGGCGGTTGACCATGTTCTGTAAGATCGCAGACTTATGTAGTTAGGACTGTAAACTTGCGGGTGACTAGAGGCGGATGATAAGAATGGTCAGCAGGCTTTCACGTCGTCAGCATCTCTTTTTTAGATGGCCTGGAAGTGTTCCTAGGCCAATCGGAGTATGATGGGTTACAATGGTTGGCTACAACATGATGAGGGGCACATTAAAAGAGGACGATTTGTGCCCGCTTTGTAAATGATATTTTAGAAGTTCACGATCGATTTTCCAAGACCACTTACTCACCAGGACAGTCCTTTCATCAGACTCTCCAAAAAGCCTAGATGGGCATCCTCTTACGATGGAGTGGTTTAGGTATGAAGGCTTAAAGTTAGTACAAATTTAGCTATCGCGAGAAAACGTGTTCTGTGCCAATTTTATGTAGGAAGACTAGAGTGAGTCCAGGTATTAATGTCCGCATACTATGTTGCTATTAAGATAGTCCTACTGTATAACTATAAGTTGAGACCTAGGGTCATGTCTACCATTTACAGTGCTAGAACAAGAACGGACCAAAGTGGGTCCGAATGGGGGCTTTATATCAAGTTTAGAGATGTTATTCTAAGCAACTGCTGCGGTTTTCCAAAACAGTTACCTACGGGAGTAGTTCAATTTTAGTGGGCTATCTAAAAATCCCGAAGGGGCATTGCGCTGACTTTGAGGCGTTTAGATACAGGTGCTCAAAATTGGTTCAAAATGATATGTTTAAGGTCGGGGCGCGTTTCTGCCAATTTTTTGATCGCTTGTTAGAAGCCAATACTGGGTATCGGTGAGCTTAGACGATATTTTAGGGTAGTTTTGGACCTAATTCATGAGAAAAGCTCATGGGGGCATTTATGCTGTCCTTGGATCGACCCCGAAATTCGGACCCGTTTTCTTTTCCCTTTTGCTTTTCTCCCTTCTACGTCTCGTATCCCCGATACGATGTGCTGTCGCTGTGTTGCTGCTTGCGTGTTATATGCTATTTCAATGCAGTACAATTTCTACTGGATTGTGTTCTCTTCAACGCTAGTAGTTTTAATATTTCCTAGTGGCGGTCGACGGATAGGGGCGAGGGTGGAGCTCAGTCATCGTGCAACAAAAGCCTACGATGACAGAGAGAGAAATCTGAATGCAAACCTAAAACCCAATGCACAAATCTGAACCCCGAATATATATACGACCTAACAGGTCACAATGCCAGATTAAAAGAAAACCTGAGAAGTCAGCTATCAAGTGGCTCTGTAAAAATTTGAGGGTGTTGCTCTCATCGAATCTGAGGAAAAACTTTTCTCAGATGCGAGCTAATTTTAGAGGGTGGGGGCGCATGTCAGAAGTCGTGTTTTGTTTCTGATTTCGACCTAAGCTTGTTACTGTCATTACTTTGAGGCGTTTCACGTCCCAATGTGGTATTCGCGACTTCCTACGATGTGTAAATCCTCTCTGAATACTTGCCAGTTCATGCTACTTTAATGAACGAATTGTAGTTGTTGCTTTGATACTACAGACGATAACGATCATGCTATATAGAAAGCAGCACCGAGGCTCAACTGACTCTTTATCCTGAGAACGCTGTGTCCTACGTCTGGAAAAAGTAAAAAGTACTTAAGCAGACGAATCAATATAAAACAACGTTACTAATCCGGAGAAGTTTGTGATTGGGTAAGTATGACTAAGAAATAACGTTTTATACCCATCCGGCGACCATTACAAGTTTGGGTAGCCCCAGTGAGGTTTAACATCTTACGAAAATCTCTGTACACAGTCTGACAAAAACCGATACAATAGACAAATAATATAAGCCGAACATTGTGCCTCCGATCTATCTCGCTTTATACAAAAAGGTATGTTCCTATGGTTTTGATAATGACAGGTGGTGCCCAATTTGGTTTTTTGCAATGTCCATTTGTTTTGGTCCCAAATGCGTCCATGGTCCGACGAGAAATGAGACGACCGAAGCTTTAACAAAGAGCCGCTCTATGAAGAAATTTTAGTATGTCAACGCCATTTAACTGTTGGGGTTGAATGCGGACCTTGGGTGCATTTGGAAATCGCGACATCGGGACGCGATTTCTAGTAGATTCACAGATTTCCTCGATATGAAGTATAGATAAACTATAAAGCACTGCATAACCCAGACGTGATTTTGGGGTAAGGGGTAATATGACGAGTCTATTCTCTGGTCGGTATTGCTATACGTTATTTTAGAGGAGTAAATTCAGGTCTACAAAAAAGAAATTTGATTCCAAAACTGCGAACATAATATCATCCAGTACATTGGAAAATTATCGAGACAGTGCACGAAATAAATGTATAAATGCGAATTATTATACAAAATAAGCAAGAACACGAGCGAAGCAGAAAGCATATCAATCAAACAGTGCCGAGCCAAATCAGAAAACCCCTACGAATCAAACGCATTTCCGATAAGATCAAGTTTACTTGGTCCTAGAATTTTTATAGGGGCCCTGGCACGGGGCCACGCCTCGATGATCCCCTAATTTTCTTAGCCCGCTTACCATATGCAAATTTAAGTTGCTTGGCAGGGGCAGATGGACCTGCTAAGGCCCATGCCCCTCTTGCCTAAAACACTTTCTGCTCGTCCCCAACCGCTGTCTGGGGGCCGAACAATCCACTAACAATTGCAAATTTTACAAGTTCGTTCCAAGTCATTTCTAAAACAAGCTTCCCAGACCAAGACGCACTATCATTAAAATCATTTTTAACCGTGATCAGCCCAGGGAAAATTCTCCTGGACCCCAACTCAGCTCAATAAACTTGAAAACATTGGATCTGTAATATCCAAATAATTTTATTTTGTGTTCTACCTATGATCATGGGGAACCAGAGAGACTTCGTCCAAAATTTTCTCACTCACAATTCGCACCGAACCTCGCGACTGGCATGTGGGTGATTCCAGGAAAAGAAATTAAGTAGCTGTTCCAGAGCGAAGGGTGATGCCTTACGTCAACTCGTGGTGTTATGACTAGCTACGATCACGCTCGAAAATTTTAGGGAAGTATATGTATATCAGCCCTACCTATCGCTAACTTCGGGGAAATTAAACCCCCGTTTCCTAACACCTACTTCCGCACTTACATCGGCAGAGAGCAATACCCGAAGGCAAGGGTACTCTTCCCTCGCTACAATTTAGTCCGTCGACATCCATCCCGCCGCGTCCAAGCCATGTCGAGCAAACACATCCAATCCAAAAGCGAAAGATAAAGCACAAGTTATAGTGACCACGGAGCCGGCCAGTGGAACCGACCGAACTCCGTGATGTCGAAGTTAGACTGATTCGAAGAAGTCGGACGAGACGTCCTACCTCGAAATTTTCGCCCATATTATAAGATAGCGATTTTATCGTTATCCAATCCCGGTCAATTTTTTGTTGCCCCTTATTTTTGAATCTTATCTCCGATCGCCAATCGAAAAAGTTCTGAAACTTTGAAATTCTGAGCTTACCGTAAACCAGCGAGTTGTTTAGGGAAAGGCGAGAACAACAGAGGAACATCTGCTAATTTAGAGCGAAGGTCGAAATCTCGCCTATTGTTCTAACAACTTAATCTTTTTGTTTGCGGCTGGACTGCAGACAATCTTTAAATCAAAACAAGATTCCTGAGCAAACTATAAAATATTACTAAAATATTAATTATTATTAAAACACTAAGATTATTAATCCCAAAATAGTATAACATGCCATAACACCGACCTATATTTTCTGTTATTTCCGTATACTTCCCACAGGTAAACGTGTAAACATTGCACGTTTACCCTTGTGTCTAGTAGTATTTATTTGTCGCGACATCTTCTGTTGTATGCTATCCAATATCAAATTTACGATATTTTACACGGGCCAACGTCCAAACATTGCACGTTTATGTTTGTTTGACGGTAACCCGTCTGCTCACTAAAGAATTTGTGCTACAACCTGTCGCATGTTCCCTATATTCTGACCATGCCTCACCATACAAACATTACATGCATATATGTCAGTCCATGAGTTTGTGTTTATTTTGATTTCAAATTTTCATGAGACTGCAGCCGCTTCGTGGGCATCTCGGGAAAGCGCCGCACGACGGGACCCTCCCCAGCGACGGGGCACCCTCTTGGGAACCACTGGCCAAGAACTTTGCCCGGGACCGATAGGGCCCACCTTCAGGCTCCAAACCTACCCCTGTCTCTCTATGTGTCTATGTACCTACATACATTTCTAAATTGGTAAAACTTACGAATTTTAACTCGAGTTTGTTTTTATTTGATATATATTTATATATATTTTACATACATATATGTTGGTCTGATCCTTTGTTTTTATCTTACATACTATATATGTTAATACTATTTATTAATATTACTATTGTTAATATCTAAATTATTATTTTAATTAAAATTAGAAGGCAGACTGAAAGAGAGGGATGACGGGAGAGAGAAAACAAAAGGGAGGAGAAGGAAAAGAAAAAAGAAAAGAGCAGAAGAAACGCAGCGACACATACACTGAAAGAAAGGAGACACAGACACGTCAGCAAACAAAAGACCAGCTAAGAAGGTTGATTAAAGAGGGCAAGAAAGAAAAAGAAATAAATCGAGGGATGATGGGAGAGAGAAAACAAAAGAGAGGAGAAGGAAAAGAAAAGAGAAAAGAGCAGAAGAGACGCAGCGACACACGCACTGAAAGAAAAGAGACAAAGAAACGACAGCAAACAAAAGAACGACCAAGAAGGTTGATTAAAGAGAGCAAAAAAGAAAAAGAAATAAAACGGGCATGGGACTGGTATGGGGCAAGGGGTTACCGGGGGAATTTCGATAGGCTCAGGTCAAATTCGGTCCCAGGACGGTGCTATCGATACCAAACACGAGGGGGTCAGGCCTGATATTGGCATCTAGCCCGCGCGTTACCAATTTATACATATTAGCATAGAGAGCTTTAGCGGGCTCTCGCAGGTTAACGGCTGGACGGAACGATGCCCCCAGGCGATCGTTGGACTCGCCATGAGAAGTTCATCCAGAAGAGTGGTAAATCCACGACCGGGATTTATAAAAATGCTAAAATGGTGAAAATAGAAAGAGTTTTGGCAAAGGTGGGGGCGCTATTTATGATTGTCGTTAACGGGAAGGCGGACGGAGACCCACTGGGTATATTTGAAGATTTCGTGACAGGGTAAACGCAATGATGGGTGGTTTGCAAACTTTCGAGTTGAAAATAAAATTTTCGGAATTTTGTGCCTACTGTTAGATTTTGCAATTTTGGGGTGTACTTTAGCAGGTAATTACGGGTCAATAGATGGTCAGATCGAGAGTCACCGCACATCGTTGTGTTCAACAAGAATAGACGAGTCGGATTGCATGCCAGTATTTAGGGCTGGTGGTAAAATAATACTATTTCACCAAAAAAGAAAGAAAAGTAGATGTCGACTTCTATAGTATACAATAGGAAACGACATATATTATTGGGGCGCGTTATAGCGAAAGAACGGCTGGGCGGATGATGGAATCCTTGATGTCTGGCTACACGACGATGTATAAAACTCTTACCGGAGTTGCTCCTGAAACAGGAGACAGCGGTTACAATGCTTCCACTCAAGTGATTCTTGATGAACATTGGAGGATGCAAACAATTTGGGTCGTATATTACACGTTAAGCAAAGAATAAAATGAAAGGTAATGGTGTTCTTAAGATGTCGATTGGCCTAAACGTCAAAACGATACCCAAGATGTCGACGTAGGGTACTTCGTAGAACATCGTAAGGAGTTCTAAACGCGGTAGTCGTATTGATTTTGAGCAGCTTTACAGCCCTAAACTGGTCAAGCGAGCACGACATGTCGTAAACAGGGCGAGCTGGTGTTCACCCTAATACCAGGGAGATCACATTTAGGAAAGAAGTAACATCAGACGGATTGGCGCAGAACAGAAGGTGATCAAGTGATGACAACAACCCTACCTAGCTTAAGAAGCGGTTGTTTAAACGACTAGGAGATGAAACTATTAAAATAACTCATCGATTAATTTTCTTCTGAAGGGCCTCGTTAGAAAGGCCATTAAGTTCCGCGCCGAAACACATTCGGGATTCAGGTTCGAATTCCAAACCTTTGGCCGGTTACGGCTCGTTGAAGCCGTGCTCGGTTCCAAAGATAGCTCGACATTGTCGTTTAGCTTTTATTATCGTTTTCCATGCAGCGCGACCACTATAAGGTGCAGTAGTCAATCTAGGTAGGTTTGATATTCCGACATTTGGCTATTGCCCAGCAAATTCGAGCGGCGTTGCCGTTCGCCTCTCAGCAAACGGCCGAGGGCCTCCAATTCCGGTTAGTCATTATTTTGACCCTACATGTGTAACAAAATCTCCATAAAGTTTGATCTGGTCGAAGTCACAAAAACCTAGACATTTTCCTATGATTGGTTCGATTCAATACCAGTTCTTATTTCCATCTTCTCCGGCACATCTCCCAATTCCTACACATGCATGGGTACAATACATGGCATACACGGTTAACGACTATGACATCCTTAAAGTGGTTAATATGCATACATGAAAGCATAGCGTGACGGACAATGAACGGACAAGGTTATACGCAGGCTATCCGAGTCTATGGCGCTATGGGAGCCAGGTTCGTGCGATGGAGCATGGGGTCAACGCACGTTGGGGTGTTGATTTGTTGCCCTTCGCTGCGTCGCTGAGTCCATATCGGATCTTTAAGAGAGCGCAATCCAACGTAACTGGCCGGAACGACTCTGTTACATCATCACTGTTATAATTTTTGCCAGTGATTTTTCTAAAATATTTTTTCTGATGATAGTTGCTAAATGCAGCACATATTGCATGCTGTTTATTTTTCGGTATGCCAATAAACTGCAACACTTATTTTGATTCCAGCTTGAATCAGCCAGAAATTTCAGAAACTACTCTTCCTGAGAGATAATGGTTACTGCAACATAGGCAGATTTTAGTGAACACTTATCAATGCTCAACTGTCTTGTATTATACATCCTTTAATATAAAGTTTTATCACAATATTTATTTTAAAACAAACATTTCATATATATTTTTATATACTTCACTGGATTATAAAATTTCTAAATTTTACGATATATTACAATGAACTAAGATTAATCTTCGTTGGTTATCCTTTCTTCTGCTTAATTCCGTAGTGTATGGGACCGACTAGATATGGGTTGACCCGCTTATGGGGACGACTGTAATCGGGTTTTGCTCCAACGCTACGACGACGCCGCTTAACGAACTAAAATTATAAAAGACGTAATAAATTAATATATGGTGACATATATTTATTTAATTTATACGATGTGCTCATAAGTGACTAATATTTCAACCGCCAGATAGAAGCAACCCTTTAGCTCTTACATTGACGCGTTTGTGATAGCGTCTATTGGAACGCCATAAACTAACCGAGTTTGCGCGTGCGCTGTTGTTCGCTCGCTTTTTGACGTTCCTTAAGGAACCGAGCAGCAGCTCCCAGATAACGTAGTGGCTAGTGTCCGAGGCTCGCACCAAAACGATCCAGGTTCAATTCGCCGCAGGAGCAAAAGTTTGCTCAATGCTGCTCGAAATGCACGTTAGTATATAAGGTAGTCCGTACATACCATCGTTATGCG
The DNA here is from genome assembly GCA_030248225.1 of Trileptium ribeirensis. NCBI lineage: Eukaryota > Metazoa > Nematoda > Enoplea > Enoplida > Thoracostomopsidae > Trileptium > Trileptium ribeirensis. The sequence continues at coordinate 26,314 of JASANE010024261.1, forward strand.
CCGGACGTTATATCAGTAGAAAGAAGAACAGCTTAGTCTATGGGTGAAAAAGGTCACTCGGCTTAGTGGTAGACGGTCTCGGCGGAGGGGGTGGGGTATGAGGGAGGAGTACTCAGCGGTGGCGAGGGGAGTGGAGGTGCGGAGCATTCAGGGGCGGGGTAGATTTGACTTCAGGGCGGTCCTCCTTACCTACCCTCCCCCCCCGCCGAGCACTCCCCTCCTTCCCCATCCCTGCGCCGGGACCGTCTACCTCTAAGCCGACGGACCCTTTACACCAATAGATTAAGTTCTTCTTTATTCTACCGATATAACGTCCGGCCACTAAAGATAATATAAGCCGACCACCTTATATCGGAAAAAAATCACAGCTTAGCCTATGGGTGAAAAAGGTCGCTCGGCTTAGTGGTAGACGGTCTCGGCGGAGGGGGTGGCGTAGGAGGGAGGAGTACTCGGCGGTGGCGAGGGGAGCGGAGGTGCGGAGCATTCACTGGCGGGGTAGATTTGGCTTCAGTGGCGTCCTCCCTACCTACCCTGCCCTCATCGACTTATGGATTTAATCCAAGCACTATATAACATGGGAAGCTAAGTCTAAGGTTTACGCGTAGTACATCAAGATCGGCATAGCATGCATTTCACTTCCGCCCCTAATTACATTTGCCTGGTAGTAGTGAAGTTAGGGTTATATATATGCCTTGTGATTCAGGTTCTACCTTCACCTAGTGTAGCAATTTCTCACTTATAATCAATGTTTTGGGACTGGGAAATATATATTTATGGTAAATAAAAGACGCATTTTCATTATCTAAGTTTTGATCATTAATTACCACTATGGTTTGCAGTTTTTGATTAACGTTTTATAATTTTATATAGATATACATATGTACACTATTCTTCATTATATTTTACGTATATATTATTTATATATAGTATATTGTAGAACAAATATTAAATATTGTATAAATATGTTGCATATAATCTGTACATACTATAATCAAGAGTCTATGAAGACCCCTTGAAGAATTGTGACTCTCACGCCACGCAACCTTACGTACGCTATGGGATTACGCGATCGATTTTCCTTCCTTCTGTCCTACCTATAAACGGAAGCGAGAAAAATTTTCACCCATGTTCAGTCTCCCGCCCGAACGTTCATGCTGCCACCAAATATTGTGTTGACCTATCACCTTTTGCTCGTCCCACCGAAATTTCAAGGAAGGGATAAAACGAAGTTTGGAAGGTTAGACAAAAGTTGGGGGTATAACAAAATTTGGGTTTGCGGCTGGCAGGATTAGAGTTGAAAATTTGTCCCTCGTCCAAAAACTTGCATAAATGACGCCAACACCGACCGGATATATTCCGCGGCGTAAATAACGTAGTGGGTATGTGGACCACACTTTTTTTAACCCTTTCTCGCGTACAGTCTAATATTTGTAACAGCGTGCTTTGACACACGATGCAATAGTGGATTTTATCGTCCATCGTGTGTTTGCACCTGCGTTGTTATTCGCTCGCCCTGTGAGGTTTGTTAAAGAACCGAGCAACGTGTCTTACGTAGCGTAGTGGGTAAACCTACAAGGCTCGCAGTCAAACTATCCAAGTACAATCCGCCGCTGTGGCAAAAGTTTGATCAACATTATACGAAATGCAAATTAATTCATGCGGGAAAGAGTTAGATAATCGCTAGATTAAGATTTTATCATACACTCTTGCTATAATATATACATCTGTCCATATAGAGAACATGAGTTCACCAAGTTGCATTGCACACACTATGTCAGTCACTGAATGTTTATCGAAACCTTGCAATTTTAAAAACATGCTATTTGGTTTGGAAAACATTTTGCACTCAAAGTTGAGTAAATTTAGGCTTGTCAACATTGCCTAGCACGCAACGTCGCAGCCGCAATTTATTCGATCAACGCAGACCAAACGTCAACTCTAAGTATTATAACTTTAGGTAAACAAACTCATTAAGCAATTCATTAAATTAATTCTATTAGTTTAATTAGTTTGGTAATTAACCCGCTGCAGTACATACTTGCCTTCTTCTTTTTGGAATGAAATTTCTTCGCAATTAGATTCGGATGCATTCCTTCAATATTCTAAAAAATAATAACCATTTATAGAATTGAAAGAGGCGAGAGTTCAAAAATTTGCGATCTAGTAAATCTCATTATATGCCAGTCGTAAGGCGGTGACGTCGTTTTCTGTTTTTGCTAGGCCATATAACGAGTAACGGAAGCTATATAGTAATTTTGCACTAACAAGCAGCACGTGCAGGTACGTCCAAGTGTTGTGGTCCGAAAATTAATTTGGATGTTTTCATGTAATTGTTTGTTTGTGACACTTTTAAGAAGTGTCTCTCAAGCTGTTATGAAATTCTGACCTACAGCTTCACGTTTATGTGCCAAATATGTTAGACATGTTGTAGACTGTGCCGCTGTGTACAAACCAAAGTTACAAAGTTGCTAAATTAAATTTCTAATCAACAACGATAATGCGTTTTTGAATACAATTGTGCGAGAGTATACAGAGACTCACGTCATGTCAGATTTGCCCTATGGTAAACTACTCACTTTGTGCGTATGGCTTCTGCAATAACATAACTTGCGTAGCCACTAGACAGGGTCAGTCTTCTTCCATGTTATTTTCAGTGGTTAATGCTTCCAACATTGAGCTTAATCACAAGCTTGTCGGCATTTCTGTGTCAGAAATAGTAATAATTTTAGGCGTTTCTGTGTCCAAATTCCGGGTACATTTAGACTGAATACCCCTCTGTATATATCACATAACTTTATATGCAATTATTGTCACGCTGACGTATGCAGTAAAAGCGTGCACGCGTTTTGACAATTGTTGCTTGCGTTTTTACCACTTGACATTATATTTACTGACTTGTTACCGTTATTCTTTTTTTCATGAAAAAATAAATAAACAAATATTGAACATCTTTGCAAAATGCGTAAATTGCAAACTTTCATCGCAATAATCCATCATTTACGAACAAACTTGGAGCGGTGACTAATAATTTCGGTTATGTATAATGTGAATTTGTACGATTTTTCTTGTGACATCGAGCATTGACTGATCCTGATTAATGAGCTACTGTTGGCAGGCTACAAACAATCCAGATTCAACTGGAATTTTACTTTTTGTACTTCTGTCAATGGAGTACCTTGCTCCAATTGCGGCATTTAGCACATTCCTCATTCAGCTTTTATATCCTTTTGAGTTAAGAAAAAGAGGAAAATACAACTATTTTGTTTGACATCAGTTCATCCTAAGCGATACCCACTCGTAACTTAACTTCGCTCGGTTGCCTTATAAAGCCATCAAATCACGAAATCTGGTATTTAGCATTTGGAAAATGTAGATATTTACTGCAGGGCTTACATAGGCAATAACTCAAACGATGTTTCTTTGAATGTTTAGCGGATCGCATGAATATAAAGGTATAATATTATAAGTGATAAACTACGGTGATAAATGAGTAGCGGCTAAAACTATTTATTTCAAATTTCATTTTCACGTTTTCGTGAAAATTTTATTTTAACTTAAAATTGCATGTCATTCAAATGATCCAAGGCCGAACGTGGTTGTGTGTTCTAACGCGCCGTCCCGGCTATCAATCTGGCAGTTATGGGTTCAGCTCTAAGTTGGTACTTTTTTGGCGTTTTCAGCAGTTCTTAGACCAGCTAATATATATATGGGCGCATGAATTAAAGACACATGATAAGATTAACCTAGTACTAAGTTTTACAAGATTTTGCACATATTTACCTGCAGAATATAATATTTCACAAAAAAGCATATTGTCCATTTTTGTACGAACCGGTGCTTCATATGTGAAAACAAAAAGTTCACTGAAAGCCTAATTTTCAACTTGGGGGCAAGAACCTCAAGCACCTGCTTAGCACCAGGTTGAATCGAAAATGCCACAAATTCCAAGTATCGGCCACTCCAATTGGAAGAAGCAGCAATGAATCGTTTTGCTGTGGTAAATACCTAATGTATAGTGATGCTTTTGATATGGTTTAAGTCAACACTGACGACTTCAATAAAATTGCTTAATTGGTACGCTAACATCATAAAAATAATGTGTAGTGGCTAAACTAAAGGAGTGTTAAATATTGGATATTTCGCAAAATGTTCATTAAATAAAGGAAATCCAACAGTCCTTGCGAAGCAACTAGTAAACTGCATTAGCAAAGCAGGAGCTATTTTTGATATTCAGCAATTTCGAAGATGTATTAAACCGCATTAGCAAAGCACGTGCGACTGTTGGATTTTGTAAGTTAAAAGAGATAATAAGCCATATTACCAAATCAGGTGCGAAGGTGCAGTAAACCACATTAGCAAATGTTTTCTGTTGACCAATACCAACGAAATCCGCGTCAAATCTTTGTTAATGTATAGAAAACCCATCAGTTTTTGCAGAAAAAAGCTTATTTGTTTAGAAAATTTGTTTCATATTCCCTTTTCATAAAATATTTATCATGAGAACTGTCTCAAAGATTAATCATTTAATGAATTTGCAGATAATTATCAACATGTTTAAGCTATGTTATGTTATGAAGAAGCGAATATAATTTTTTTCATCGGAAATACTGAATTTGGGGAGGTAGGGAATTATGCTTTATGGATTTGTTAATGGGTAATTGTAATGCAGTTAAAACTGCATTATACTTTAAGTAAATCCATCCATGTAGGTCAAGAAATTTAGATTATGGCCACCTTCCAATACATTTCGTGTTTCACTGTATATAGTATGCATCAATTACTGTCCTGTTTTGTACTTTAGTGTTTGCGTTTGCTGATACGATAATCATAGCCTCTTATTGCTTAAGGTACAGATGTTTAAAGTAGTAAAACAAGACGTCATAGATTTACATAAAGCAATTCTATTTATCAGACTGGAAGACTGTATAAATCTATAACATTACTTACATAAAGGTTTGCAGAAGTTAACTATATATGTTGCTTTATTGCATAAGGTAAATGCGATAATAAATTGCGCACGTAATGGATTTACGGTTATGCTTAGTATTTAAGTTCTTTAAGCATTTAAGAGTTAAATTCAGTGAAAAACACCAACATAATTTAGCGAACTAATGCCTGCTTTATTAGTACTTTGTATTAATATCGGAAAGGCATTGTTTAATAGTTTAGAAGAAAGGTTTTCCGGAGCATAAATAACGTTTCAACTGAGTCTATTAATGAAATAGTACCTACTTACCGCTTGCTTTACCAACTTTTCCATTGCACTTAGTTCTTCGTTTGCAGCCAGATCGCCGTCCATACTGTTTGTTGGGCAACTGAAAACATATAATAGTTTTCATAATAAAGTATTTGATTTTTCGGCATGAATTTTAGTTAATCTAGCATGAATTTTCCCATGTGAATTTATTATATTAAGTGTCTCAGTCAGCGAATTATCAACTACCGCGAAAATTGGCCTTTAGTTACTTAAAATCAAATAATGCAAAAAAATGCACTTTAAAACATGAGGCCTAGCTGTGCTATAAATACCATTAGTAACCGCTAGAATCTACAATAGGTTACATAAGCGAATGCTGCGAATTTGTTTGAACCTTCAACGCCATAGAATTAGCTCGTACGACCAAAATCAATAAAGTGCACAATTACATAGGCAAATATTTTGTTGCTACAGAAAAGTATAAGAATTTATCTTTCTTTTCTACATAACTGTTAGTTTGATACAAAATTTGCGCATTTTTCCTAATATATTGCAACAAATGTCCACCAAGGCGAAAATTCAAGATAAACTATTAAGTGAACAGTCTGGCCATCAAAACTATATTAGTATCGACCTCGAAGGTCTATTCTAGGGCTATATATCGCTGAGTTGGAGTTTATTATATGTCCGTTTCAGGTGTGAGTGTCCTATGTTCATTAAATGTGAGCTTAATTATATATTTAAACTTTTGCACTAAAACGGTAGCGTTTTGGCGCCGCACCATTTCTTACAATACCACGATTGTTCTGAGAGCATAGTACGCCGTCTGGCCCACTGTTAAGGTGCGTTCACACATTTAAACATTTGCTCCAAATTTGAGCTAAAATTTTTATTAAAATTTCATATATTTTTAGCATGTTTTTGGTAAATTTTGACGTGTGAACATTATTCAAACATTTGTAAAATGGCACATTATCCAATCTGGGTCAAAGACCAGATATCGAAAAGTTTCTAGCTGAAAATTTCAGCTCAAATTTTGAGGTATGCGATTTGCTACTTTTTTCAATTACAAATGTCAGTGAAATTTTGATCAATAGCTTGATCAAATTTTGAGCTCATCTTTTGTGTTTAAATTCTGAGCAAAAAGTTTGAACATATACTCTCAACATACCCTTAGACAACTGGTATAGTCGTCATTCCAATGGTTTTAACAGTACCGTCTAAGTTTACGTCCGCAGCAGTGCAATACAATAGCTATGTTCAAATAACAATTTACTTGAACATGTGTTCTTCGTCGCACATACAATCTTGTTTCGCTTGATATTCACGGGAAAATTCTGCCGTATTTTCAAATTGTTCTAAACATCCGTCTTCCGCTAAATTTTTGTATATTTATATATAATCGGCCAGATTTAAAATGTATTTGGTCAAACCTAAAAATATGTACACAAAGGTAACAAACTGAATAAATAAGATATAAAACTGGAGGCTATATTTCAAAACATTAAGGTTCAGTCTAATAAAGTAAAATTGACTAAGATTGAGTTTTTTGACAAAAGTGTATGTATTGCTATATGCTTTTTTGTAGTACAATCTCGACGTTTATTTTCAAAATTTTTAAGGTTCAACATATGAACATCCATTTTATATTGTAAGTGCCAATGCGTGATTTATAAGCTTCGAAATTCATGTATATACTTTCATCTCAACACGACAGGCAGTGCTGTGTGTAGCGTTTCTTCTTAATGTCGATATGACAGCGGTTATAGCGAGGCGAAAAGGCTGACAAATTCCATGCCTAGTCCTTGAACTGACGAACGATGATTATCCACATCCGATCTTCTGCTGCTGGCAGTGACACGTGTTTTGTAAGATATTATTGAGTCGGTTACGATTTAGAAAGATTTCAAAACTAAAAATTGCAAAATGAATTACACTGCTGGGTTTGCAGCCATTACATTATATAAGTAAGCTAGCTAAATTTTATTTAGGTTGTGTTATTTAATGCGAACAGTTATTAGCCATATATTGTATATTTAACTCGCTTACGGTACATAATATGTACATGATATGTAGCAATATGTACATAATATAATCATTTGATTTTGCCTTACAAAACATTGTTTTATTTACATTGCCGAAAATATATATACTCGTTTACCCGTGAAGCCAAGTGGGCAAGGATTTGGTGGCTCGCAATATGCCGGTAAAACGGAGTCCGTTTTCACTTCTTGTTTGTTAATCAACGTTCCTTCTGGTGTCAAAAATTGACGACCTTCTCCAGCACCGCCTGTATCATAATTAAACAAAGGGATTCTAGCAACTGAATTTGCCACAGATTGATTCGTCATATAGGCTGCGTAATGAACTATACGCATAAAAGGAACAGCTTAGTGTACGGTATTCCTGGGCATTATTTTAAGATGTTGTTGTTAGCTTAAGGTTCGACGTAACTCTTAGGGGGGGAAGCGAAATGCATGCTATGCCGTTCTCAATAACACTAAGCCTAAGCCTTTGCGTAAGCTTCTGATGTTATATAGTGCTTAGGCTAAATCTAAGTTTAAGTCAGGAGGCTGCCGCTACATTATCGTTTTCCCAACCGTATAACTTAACACATTTAGGACTGAAGTCAAATGCATTCTATGCCGTTCACGATACACTAATCGTAAGCATTTACAAAAGTTTCTAATCTTATATAAAGTTTAGACTGAGCCGGACTTGACGAGTTTACTTCATTAAATGAAAATAACAAGTGTCGATTTTCTTGTTTTAAGAATACATATTGTGGCCTAAGTGAAACCAAAAACAAAGATGAAATGAAAGTTAACAAATAATCACAAATTTATTTATATAAGAGCGTTCTAAATTTTAGAAATATTGTTATAAAGTTTTAAAAGAATTTTCAAAGTTAATAATGCTTTTCTAAATACAAAAGATTTCTAAATATATATATACTAAATTTTGCTCAGTTATTAGAACAAACACCAGACTCAGATTTAAGAATTATTTATGTTTTACTTTACTTTTATCGATACAAATCCAACATATAACGGATCGTAATTTTTTACAATTCTCACTATTGGGCGCTATTTACCTCCTAAAAATTTCAGAAATTTATCTACGCCATCTTCTCTTCCTGGCGACTCCCCACCTCCTGCCCCTGTCAACAAAATCTTGTCCTCTAAGCAGACGGACCTTCGGCACCTATCCAGTAAGTGTATGTGTTTAGCAGATAACGGATTTTATAATTCTCGATAAGATTCACTTTTAAACGAGTCGTTAAAAACACTTGTTTTAAAACGAGTGAATTTCATTTGATCTTTTCAAGCGAATTTAAAACGAACTTATTTCGAATCGAGAACCGAAATTCAAACCCTTTTCAGCTTTACCATATGTATGGACACATGACACATAATATAGCAGTTCTCGTATAATTCATAAAATATCTCATACCTCCCATATATTTGTGTCCCCACAGACTACTGTGCGGCAATTGTTCGTAGTCACGAATTTGGGCATCTCTTGTTTTCGCTGTGAGTCCTTCTTGCAATAATGCCTGAAAATAAACGTTTAAGTAATAGTTATGCAGAGTTCATTTTACCTGTTCAGATTTGTGCTGTAGCACTTGTTTGAGCACGTCACAACAGTTCGTAGAAATCATGTAACGGAAGACTTGTCTATGCTATCGCTGACTTGTTAAATAATCGTAGCTGATTGTGTGTTCATGTGTCAACGATCGGGTTTAACTACATAAGCTGTGTTGCTACTATAAATAAACCAATGTTAATTTTATTTCAACTGTAATAAGAAATACTTTTTAGGTCAAAAATTTTGTACGTTCTGCGGTAAATTTATGTTTTGTGCTAAATATCCACTCAAACGACGGCTATATAAGGAAACACGCCTCACAATTGTTTCAACAAAACCAAAACATATATTCTGTGACTTTTGGGTTTTTAAATCAAACTCCAGCCGCGTTTGGCAAATATGTGGCACAGACGAATTTTTTATATATATATTCTTCATGAAATTACCCATTGGCGCCATTTCTTGCCAACATTTTTAAATTACCCAAAATTTTAGTTTTTTAATTACCAATGGGTCTCCTCCAAAAATTTCCGAAAAATTTTTCTCGATAATCGTATAATATTATATAATATTATATAACATTATTTTGAATGATATTGGTTCGAAATGTCGCTAGGTCAGTCGAAGAGAAACACAGAATTAAAACTAATTTAATCTCCGTCAATTCGTTCCGTATATAACGGTCATACCTCGTTAACTGGATACCCTAATGTAACATTTACGTTATAAATGGCCCCCATGTTGAAGAGTTGTCGCCCAATAGTCTACCACACCATCCAACGGCATGCAGTACATACCTACACTATATAATAAGGCAATAAAACCGATAGTGTATGCTACACCATCAACTTAACTATAGTGTCTAATTTTATGTATTGTCAAGCACACCATACACAAACACATTCATACTGTGTGTAAATAACACCATGGTGTAGCTGACAATATATAACTTTTGAAAAAAATTTTATGGTGCAGTCTACACTGTACTTTTATCGACACTACACTACATATGTGATACTATCTTAATATACAATCAAAGTCATTATGGTGTCCAGCACACTATATAACTGATGGTGGCAGCGACACCTATGGGGACAAAACTGCCACATGGGGTCCCTTTATAATGTAAAAGCCGCATGATTTTAGCACCATTCGATTCTGCATGCCAATTTTTTCGCAAAATTTGCTAGATTTATCATTACCAAAGGAGTATTGGAAACCCGAAATAATCGAGTTTATGAAAATTTCAAAAAAATTCACGAATGGCTCCTATAACCAGAATAGGTTATAAGGATTACAATTAATAGTTATAGTATATCTAAACATGCATTCAAAAATTTGTATGTACGATTGTGACTAGTTCAAACGAGTACCGTAGCACGAGTTTTAACGAGAAAAACAACACATCCCTAGGTATAAACCTTTGAAAGCACGTTGGCTATGCTACGACTGACCTTTAAAATAGCCAAACGTGCGTTCGTAGATTAGTACGCAAGATATTAACATACACACTATCTTACAAATATATAAAAATATGCTCTATGCGACTGTTTTAATCCAAACGCTGACTGCGCGGCTCCAGGAAAAAACCAATTTTCTTCAATAAGGTGATTTGAATATTAATCAAACAACTTAGTACATACTATACTCTGTAAATTGGGTTGGTTTATCCTAAAACCCTTGAAGCCCTCAAAACGTAAGATATGGCCATGGTGCACCCTAAGGATACCATAACGACCTAATTCAGCCTGCTTGATTATTTTTTGTAATGTAAAAGCACTTAGTCTCGTGCCATAAGGACCCCCTCAATAAGCCGTAGAAATTTTAGCAGTTATGGCATAAATTACAAAATTGCGAAGAAATCTGCAGAAAATGGTGAAGATTTACTAAGAAAAATTGGGCGGACAGAAAAATATTATTGGCTATTTCCTACCGCCGACCATCCGTGGCTGCGCACCCACACCAGCGGACCCTTAAACCAACGTAAGTCGACGACCTTTAGCACCTATGATTTATGGCTAAAAGTTGGCGACCACATTCGGTCCAACTGTGACATAAGGCGCGATCTCACAAAAATATTCAGCAAAGTTGTAGATCTCAACAAGCTGATTGTGATTACTACATAGATTATACAGTTCGCAAAACAGAGGTACCCATGCGACCACATTTTGACAAAGAACCCTTAAAACTATGTTTTTGGACTTTTTACTCCAAACATATGGCACAAATTCTTAGCCACTATTAAACTTAGATTATTAAAAGGTCACATCGCTATCATTTTTCTGTTGAACAAAAAATCGCCATATGGGCTATGGGTTATGAGTTACGTGACGGTCAAAAGAAAGAAGTTTTCGCGATTTTTCATTCTTGCGACCTTAGTGGAAACTTCGTCGCTTCGCGGAAATGTTTCAAATTTACGCACATTCAGTGCATCTTCTTCCATCATTGGATCACGATAATAGTAGTCAGCATCGAGTCCACCGGCGGATGCCGTCACATAAACGCATGATAATAATAACGCTAGATATTGGGCCATGATTTAAAAATACAATACCCCTACAAAAATTAAGAGGGACTAAAATATGGAAAAATATAATTTGGTTGTTTAATTGTAAGCAATAATATAGAAAAGCAAATAATGATATCATATGAAAACTCTCAGATCAAAGAATGGCCGATTTAGAGAGAGTTAAGGGGTCATGACGTCAGGGCCAACATGGAATTTCGGGCCAGTTTCTGACTTCTCTTCAGTAACGAAATTTTATGCAAACACCTTACGCGACGTAGTGAAGGTCAAGCCCATGACAAACACACTTGTGTCTAAAGAATAGAGTTTAAGTTATGACCAAGCCCAGGCAATAGTTATAATTGTTCCAGTAAGATGTTTGGTAGGCATTCAGTATCCCAGTCTCATACAAAGAAGCAAACCCGTACCTTCTCCTTATTATAAAGAATATTTTGCCTATTCAGATTTGCATATTTTCAAAAACCGTTTATATGTTCATTCACATTATAGCACGTTGGTATTCGAAATGATAGATGATTTCTGCTGTTGCTTCGTTGCTTTACATGACTACTGATTCTGTTTCATTTTTGTAGGAATGCGTGTTGAGTTTTATCAAATCTGTTGTCCTTACCCCTTCGTAGACCAACGTACACATATATCTGTGCACGTTACACACAAGTGGGTCTCAAGAGACCATCGCGGTAGTAACAATATACCTTTAAAGCCCAAGGGAAACATATTTGTACATCTTTTACAGTAGTTAAAAAAGACAAATTGCATTAGTAGCTAGTCATAATTTTTTATTTTGAAAGAGCTCCAAAGATTGAGTTTACAGGTTTTGTGACATCTTGTAAGGTGTCATGGCGTAATAGAAATAAGACGTTTTAATTTTTATCCTGTTTTTAAAAGGCTCAATTTGTTAATGATTGCTTTTGTTGTTGCAAATGTCATTTAGATCTGGATTGACTGAGCTTATAAATGTTGAACACGTTTGTGTACGTTGGGCTTCAATGGCTGTGGAATAATTCACCATTACATTGTGCCGCTTGACGATTTTCATAGCCAAAAATCAATATTACGGTACATACCTTAAAATAAATACCTGTTTTTAAACGTATTTTAAACACTTTGCACATTAGAATCCTACCTTATTGTCATAGAAAGTTTCCGGGAACACAACATCACGGTCAGGCTTCGTCAACTGAGTACCAGCTTGCGCTAAATTGAACTTTCAATAACTATAGATGAAGAATAGGCGAGTTGTAAATTTTCGCCGCCAATGTCATATGCAAAAATGGCACTTACCTGGGCTAGGGTCTAGTGATATCGCAAATCGGTAGCAAAAGGCAACAAAACCAAAAGCATGCTAGTGCAGCCGTTGACGGTCCTATTTTTGTTACACTTTACAATGAGAATATAGGTGAGTTTGCTTTTGCTATCAAATGACAGCACTACGCCGTCCGAAGTTGATGTATAGATAACCATAAAGGGTAAATGCAATTTTTTTGCAATATTTTGTCCAACATGCTATCGTGAATGTATGGCTATAAAACCTTTTAAAAATTTGAGCGTACCGTTTTTTATAAGCTTGGTCATGATAAGTATAAGTGAAGTCATATTAGATATATGTTGTGTAAGTCGAAAACAACGTCACAACCTGATTGGAATATAATGCGAGACTAAACTTTGCTTGCGTACAGCAATAATCCTCTTTTGTCATTCCCAAAAAAATCGGTAATCGAAAATTTTTTGGCGATCACATATCCTATTCAAATGGTTTAAAAATGTTTGCGTCACTAGCTTCAAAGCGTATGAATACTGTTACCGAACATTTCAACGAAACTGTTAAGCTGTTGTTGAACATATTTTCATAGAGTTTTAATTTGAAACTTGTCATTCGGGAACAGTATAGTATCTGGCCTAAAATTTTGTTAGCTAACAAACATGCAGACTAGGTAGCACAGTGAGTATCGATTGTTGTTCGCGAACGTAAATGAGTTATGTGATATTTAATCCAATTTATTAGAATAATGTAACACGCCACTGTTGGCGAACATACGACCGTGTTTTGTTGTTCGCGAACATGACTGCGTTATGCGAGATTTCATGCGATTTATTTAGAATATTTAGCGTAACTGTTCGTGAACAAACCACCGTGTTTCGTTGTTCGCGAACACTGAACACTACTTTGTGCTACAAGAACATAATTACTTATTGAATTCACATTTGCCTGGACGTAATTTTTGGCGAAGGACAGCGTAACCCACTGGTAGCTTACCCTAAAGTGCGCGAACACACTAATTGAGTGTTCTAATATGATACATAGGCATTTTATATCCAATTTGTTTTTGCAAAAAAATTGCTTTTGCTTTCGCGATGACGAATTTTATTTTTCGGGAACTAATTTGTGCAAGGGTATAACAGCGGTTCGCCAACAATTCCTCTAACATTTTTAGTAAGGGGCAAATGTGTTTTGGAATGCGAAACTGACTAGGTCGGTGTATTTCAAGAACGTTGACTAGTGCAAGGATACATTTTCGAGGAGTTATTGAACCACTCGGCTATGAATTTATTTAAACAGATGAGATTTAGTTAGGCTCCAAAATTAAATTTTGACACATGAAATCGAAATTTGACCCAATATCGTTAGCGAAAAATCGATGGAAAAACCGCAGTTTGTTTCATAACAACGGATTAGGGTCACCGATCGCTTTTTGCAAAATAGGATTGTGACTCGGCGTATTTTAAGTTTACCGGCGCATAAACCAAAATAGCAACAAATATTGCTTTAGCATGGAATTCTCCACGAAATTTTTATTTTGGATCGCATTATTATGCTCAGAATTTATAAAATCATTAATGTTAACACAACACGCAACACTATAAATAAATTTTGCCGCATGACTATGTTCACATGTCAACATAATCGATCTTAACAACAGACACAGACCTACAACGGTATTACGGCTTTTATGCAATCAAATATTGGAACCCAGCTATTGGCGTAAAAAGTAAACTCCTATATCATTATATGCACAAAACAATAGCAAACCTATTCCCCAAAACTATGCTGGCCTATACTCACTATTATATGCTACATGCATGGAACGGCTCAAAGCTCTCTGCAGAACCAAAACATGTCATGAGCAAAGAGACCTATATCAGAGGCAAAAACGACCGTAGAACCTACAATAACACACATGTTGACTAATACGAACAAGAGAACACATGCCATATGCCGCAGCTAGTACTGAGAACATTTTGCGCAAATAAAGCTTGTGCGTCTACAGTGTCGTGGCTTAGCTGAGTTTTGTCTGTGAACTGAGTGTGTATGTGCGTGTGACGGTTTTAGAGCGAGAAAAGACCCTGTTTCTGATATGAAACTATAATAAGAACCCATCTTATGCGTCGCGTGCCATATTGAGTTGTTGGAGTGATAAAAATATGTAATCATATCGCACGAAGTGAGGGCTTTATCTGTTGTCGCTAATATTATTGGAGTGAACCTTTGTAAAATAGGTAAAGAACCCGAGCGACCAAATAGTTTCTGAACATATACTAGGTAGTAAATCTATGAACATGAACCCGCATGCAAAAGCATTAAGTAGATAAAAATATGTATAATGTTGTTAGGAAGAAGCGAGGTGCTAATTATTATTATTATTAAAAGCAAAAGTGTTTTTAGACAAATTTAGAATTATAACAAATTATTTTACCAAACTGTAGGTATGTCATGCAGCGAAAAAGTGATAGACAGATGAAGAATATACGTTTTACGCGGAGCTGGAAACAATAAATTCAACCTCTATTTAAAACTAAATATTTTACAGCTGTCGCTGTGTCTATGAATCTCACACAGCTACCTAAAATAAACTCATATTATATTACTTTTCAAAAAATACTGGCCTTTAGTAAAATTATGAGTAAAACAACTTTGTAGCTAATTTAAGCAAAGTATTTCCACATTCCCAACAACCATTGCAATTGCTCCGAAAAGAATTGATCTAAAACGTACCTAGAGGTTAAACAACCTAAAATTTTATAAGGCATTTTTGTGTGTTCGTTTTAACTAAGTCTCATCGAATATAGCTTCTGAGCAGTTGAAACTAATTATAGAGAGCACTGTCATCACCTTTTGTTGACAAGGAAAGCCAGGTTTATACAATTTGCGTCATATATTAATGCTTAAGATGTAAGGGAATTGGTATGTCGGAACATTAAAAATTTTGTATTATTTCGTTTTGTACCAAATTTGCGGGCTATAAATTTATATATATATCATACATGCTGACGCTCCGAGCTCTCGAGGGGGGTAGACGGGGTCGGCGGTGGTGTGGAACCTCAGAACGGGACAGGGTGGTACCCTCAGAGAGGTGTGTAGTAGACCAGTGTGTCATGAAGTAGCCCCTCTGAACCCCGGCTTCGGCATGTATGATATGTCACAGTTGTTCAAGGTCCCTCGACTTAGGAGGGTAGAGATAGATGCTTCAGTTTGGAGTATGTTAGCGACGGGACGCATAAGGATGTAAATAATAATTTTCATCACTTTTCCAATTTTTCATGATAGTTTCCCTGTTTCTCTGAATTTTTTCTCACAATTTTGTAGTTTTGCTCATAATTGCTGATATTTTGCAAAATTTCATACGCTGAGCGTCAGTAATTGCCTATATAAACACATTCGAACAATTTATACTATAGCTGTACCGGGTCCGTAGGCTTAGGACGGTGGATGGTTCCGGCTAGGGTGAGCGATAAGAGAGGATCTTGAGCCTCCAGTGAGAAGTAAATACGACGTAGAGAGAACGGGACTGGTATTTTATGGGGCGTAACCTCACTACCGTATATAGACAAAGATAATATGTATATATTCTTACATAATGCAATATATTTTACATTATAAACAGCGCGCTGCTAACTATACAAAAAGTATTTTCGGCATTTTGGTTTCAAGTGTGTCCTTTTATTAAATTAGAAATTATTGTTGCTTTATATAGTGTGCCATAATTCAATAGTGGTAATCCATTTCTTGAACAGCGTAGAACCACCGGAATAAACATTTCACCCTTATAAATTGTTATGCATGAGTAAACTTAATCTGCGCCAATTACAATCCTCTTTTGTCAAAGCAAATGCGATTCCGTTGTTCACTAAATACAAATATCATTTTTGTATAAAAGAACAGAAATTAGTCCGTTTCATATTTTATACATTATAATTTGAAAATGTTCGAGAACACATAGGTGTTAAAGTACAGGGGCCGAATTGCATTTGCTAATGGCGTTATGGAACAGAAAAATGTCGAAATTGGATACTGCTATTGAAATCCCAGTTTTCTTCTCTAACAACGTTTTGCACATGGTGTCAAACGAGGATGCTTGGCGGTGCATCTGGTATCTTAAGTTCTCCCTTGCATTAGTCAAGCATGGTATGTCAATGTATTATTATTCCAGTGGAATACTACTTACGCGAGAGTAAACTTAACATATGCTCATCAAACTGTTCTAGTTTGCTATTTTGGATAAAAATTTCTACCGGACGGGCTTTTTGTCATTTGAAATCCACCACAAAACTGTTCAGAAAAACGCAGTTCTGCAACTAAAGTCGGGCCATTTGTGTTCGCGAAAATTCGACGACAGCCACCAAATTATTTGCGAACGAAAATTTGCCTGATTTGAGTTAGCCAGGATTTTTCGTGAGCACTGTAAGCTAAGGTGAAGGGCCGATTAATTTATGAAGTCAATAATGCGTTAAATTTGTTCGCGAACAGATACAAATATAAATAAAAACTTCACGGGCGTTATGAGTGAGTCAACATTAGGCGCTTACACCGTGATAGTTCTGTTATCAAAACCATGAAATAAATCGTGTAAAAATTCGTGTACATATTTTTTCTCCGGCATTTTTGTTAATGCGAATATGGACTTTGTAATAAACGAACGGAAATTTCGTAGCCGTACATTTTTTCATGTCGACCGTTTGTCCGAGCTAATCAAATGACACACTGAATCTGACAGCTAAGTTCGCGGTCTATTTGGTTGGGTCTTTAGTGCACTAAATTCGAGAAAAATACGCCAATTTTTATACCAAATATACAAAATTATAGAAAAGAAACATAACCCATTATGCTATTTTGCCGCGAAGATATAGTCACATAGTTGTGGCTTTTAGTACCTTCGGCTATTTCCAAGGTGAAATCTGCGACGCCGACGGTCCCAACGAAATTCTGCTCGTTTCTGCATTATAAATTTGTGGCGACCAGTATAATGGCAGCTATTACATAACTAGACGTGAAGATTCTGTTTTAGGGTTTTTCTTGTTTTTCTCTTTTTTCAATTATTATTATTAAAGTCCAACAATTTTTATGGTAGGTGGGAATCACTGACTTAGTATGTATTATGGTATACGAAAAAACGCTAATAGCAATCTCGTTTTACATATACGCGGTCAGCAAATTTCGATATTAAATCGCTAAATAATGACCACTAACTGATCCTACGGGTTACCTTATAGCAAGTCGTGTACCCCTACATAAGAAAATATCGCGATTTGTGCGCGTTCATTGCTTTTACCATGGTGAACTGACCTTACAGAAAAACAGCCAGGTATACGCCACTAACGTGGTCTCACTCATTAAGATAATCGTTTTCCTGCAAATTGAAAAACACCGTAATTCTGTTTGACCACAAGGCGTGATTTCTGGCCCATTTTCCAGTTTTCTGTTAGCGAAATACCAAACCAATTTCTGTATTTTTCCGAAAGCTTGCGATTCAGTATCGGTTATTACAAAGTTATAATATATTGATAATAATGATTGACGATTGGACGTTTAGCTAAATCAACAGTCATTTAACATTTTGAATATTGTTGGGTTCAAAGTTCTCACAACCTTTTGTATGTGGCTTTGTTTTCTGATTCTGGTAAACAATTTTGTAACTTTTGACAATTCTTTTTACTGGAAATGCCTGCACCGCATCCTGAAGACTCCGCTTCTTGCTATTGTGGCAAACCTGATTCTCCGTTCATGGTCGAATGCCATACCTGTCGAGCCTATGAATACTATGATTGTACCGGGTATAACATCAGCAGCTGTAGCTCAATTAGATACCCTTCTTCCTTAAGATCCAGTGGTCTGTTTATGTAAAAACTATGCCCCAGCTTCGTCTTCTGATGACCTCAAAAAGCTGGAACGAGCCAGTCAATCAGGCAGTTACTGTCATGGTATGGGCGCGTCGGGTAAAGCAACAACCTCATTGCCATTTTTGTCTATGCCGGTTCAGATGGATTTCGTGACAAATATCAAGGACACGGTGAAGGTGTTCGTGTCGGATTTGATTCATGAAATATTGCCGGGTTTATTGCTGGAGAGATCGAAACAGACAACGGAATTGGTGAGTGAATTACTGGAGAAGGAGTCGAAAAACATAATATGGTTCCGGTGGAATTATCTGAAAAGGATTATAACGGTGTTGCAACTGATGACCTAGATTTGATGCACAGGGTTCCGACGCCAAATCTGCAGTAGCTAATGACGATGTTATTGAATTATTTAGGGATAGCCGCATGAGAACTGATGGTAAACTGAGAATTACAAAGTTGAGATTCCGAAATCTCGAAGTAGTGCCGCTTTTTCCATGGATTTAGGAGCGTTCGCGATCGCTAGCCGAGTAATCGACTGTTTTGTTAGACAGGGTATGACGTTCAAAGAAAGAAAAAGGATCATCTGCTGCAGGCTGAACTGAAACGTCGTCGAGAACAAGGCGAGAACAATATGATTATACGAAATGGAAAAATTATAGATAAAGAAGTAAATAACGTGGTCACCTAATTATAAAAATACGGTGTTTCGACTATTCAACGCCCAGGGATTTTTATCTAAAATTGACGGTTTAGAGGAATTTCTCAAATTTAATGCTCCTGACATTGTAGCTCTAACTAAAATTTGGTTTCGTACTGATCGCCTTTTTTCTGCTTATGACGATTATCACGTTTATAGAGGAGATTTATAGAAACACGCCTTAATTATTCTTATTCAACACGCAATTTAATTATTTTTACTCGAACGCACAATATAACAACAACTATAACCATACTGAGACACTGTGGGGGGAACAACTTGAAAAATACTGTAGCGGGGGGGGGGGGCTTTAAAATATATTCTAGTTGAAATCCTTGAACTGATCTTGGATGATATATGTCCTATTTCTAAGGTCTGGTAGGGGTGGCAGAAGTGGGTTTCGAAATTAGCACTTCTTTCACTTGAAGCGGATGCTTTACCACGAAGCCACGGATGTTGTATATATAAATGTAAATCTAAAAATAAAACAATAATGTAAATACATATGTAAATACATATAAATATTTATTTATGTTTACATTAATTTAAATTTATTCTTCCATTTCACTGCATAAAAACTTTATTTTTGAATTAACAACGGAGTAGAATCATTGATATGCAAATGTACAGATTGCCATATCATTATATGTACAGCGCCTTGTTGTACAGTGGTTACCAGTCCACATCTCACAATCATGAGATTGCACGCATGAAGACTCCTGTGTAATAATACATCCTTTTCATTCAGTGACTAACGCTACGTTGGCTCAAGGTGTCTACCTGTAAAACAGTTACAGGCTTTCCTTGACGATGTTCATATCAAACTGAGTTTTCTAGTTCCGCACCGGAATTCTTTTCAAAACTTGTGCTTCGACCACTCTGGTTGCTAATTCCGCGAAAATGGAACACTGGCACTCGTCTCGTAATACGTGAGAGACGTTATAAGCTCTTAGAATGTGAGATATATAGGAGCGTATATATTTTGAAACGTTGTGATATCGAGCATGATATAAGTTGATTAGTCGGTTAGACTTGATGTTCACTCGAAATAATATTTAAAGGCGTCGGTTTATAATTATATAAACCTGATTATATTTTTGGTCACTTAAAAGTCTTAACCAAGTTTTTTTGTAAAATTAGACGAAATGAATTCGTACGTATTAACAACACCTCGTGATATAAAAGCTGGTTAACGGTTTTGTTTGCTTCGCTTAAAATCATCTAGCTTAAAATAACGAAAACAAATATTTTAAGTTGGCGGCGTGTGTTTTGGTCGTCACAGATAATTTCACATTATATACAGATATCCGATTTGTTTTTGCTGATTTTTAATTTCAAACAAGCTTCAACAAGTGTAAACAGTACATTGGCGTATAGAAGGAAATATAATTATACAAATAAACATAATGTATTTTTTCAGTAAATTTCACACCGTCAGTCCGCGTAGATGCGAACATTAATTGTTAATCCAGCTTGGCATCACGGGCACTTGATGCTAAAAATGGTTTGTCTAATCAGCTGTAATCCCAAAACCAGAAATATTGTATTCACTCGTGTTGAGGCGGCAGGATTATCTTTTTATTTCTGATAAGAGATAAAAATTATTTATTACGTTAGTATTGTGATTTTTAAACTTGCGTTGTTTAAATTAACAAGTTGCGAGCCAAAAACAGTTAGATTAGAATTTCAGCGTCAGTGCTCAGTCAGATTAGCGTTTGTAGAAACCAACGCGGCTTAATCATCTCTAACCAACTGGGATAAATAATCCAAAATCAATAGACAATATACAAAAGTGTTAAGTTTTAAGCAGTTTGAAATTGTTTAAACTATAATCGCTTTAATATTTGATAACGCAAAATTAGTCTATATAAAAGCAGTACAAACCCAATTTTTAGGTTAAAGTTTTATTTCAAAATTAAGTTTCTCTCGTCAGTTTTCAAATTTCCGAGCCTATTTTCGCTGTTCGACTGACTGACTATTGGTGTACCCACGTTTTGTGTGGACATATTCAGAAGACAAGTTTTAAAGTTACCACATTTTTAAGGCAACCATGACAGTGCTAAAACTCTTAGGTTTTTGGTTAACGTTTATATCGATGTGTTTTCAAAGGGAATGCTATAGTGCACCAAAGTAAGCGACTTATTTAAATCATTATTGTTAAAACAAAATATGTAATTTAGAATGGAGGAAGTATTCGGGGCGGGCGTGGCAGCCTTCTCTTGATAAATATTTAGGTTCAATTGTAAACGTCAATTAAATTGGGATCTGGCCCAATAAATCAAATATAATTTAGCTGTTTCACTTGTGTTCTTTTGACTTTTTATTTTAATGGCGCACATATTTCATTACAAACTACGATCAAGACCAACAAACATCTCTAACTGTGCTTTTCAAAACAATATTCAAATACATATTGTAGTTTACATTATAATTACGATTATCGTCTTCGTTTACGAAAATTTTAAAGCGCCACTGTTGTCTACAATATAAAATCGGTTCCGTTAATCTATTAGTTTCATCGGATCGCTGTGTAATTATGTGGCAGGCGTGAAGTTGAGAAAATTTTTTAGAAGACTATTTATTTGGTCACATATTGTGAACTACGAGATCATGAAGACCAGCCTCCGTCTAAGTGGCTGTTTTGTCCGCAATAAGAATGCTTATAATGATTGCAGTGTAGTAATATTTGAATTTACGTCATCAATACCTATTGTGCATTTTATCCTCTCATTGGGTCCCCAGGATTCCCGATGTAATACAGGCAGCGTTAAACGATCAAAGAACGTTCCATAACAGATATTGTCATTTAACATCTTATTTGCTGCTACCTTCTAAGAAATTTCAGAGTCGACAGTTTTGCAAAAGTTTAACAATTGGGCAACGCCCTAAAAATGTGGGCCAAGAAAGATTTAAGTGGCAACACTGACTACTTCTCCCATGTTTGATAGTTTTATATCGTGATCGGGAAGAGCGCCGTGTTCTTCTTGATTAGCTAGCGTTATTAATTTTGAAATGCTAATGGATATACTATCGAAATAAGGGCCACTGTTGGCAAAATGGAGTCCTCCTATAACCCCGATATTCCGGAAGCGCGTTTAAACCACATAGTGAATTTGAACAGTGATAGCCCAGACCAACATCTGTGAAATGAGGTTGCATCACTATGTCGAAAACACATTGCTAGAGTACATTTACAGCAAAATTTTTAGTTTGTATGATTTATACTACCGAAGTGTTCGCTAGATATTTCGTGTCAACAAATTTTGTCTCGAGTTCTAGAATAAGTTCTACGGACTGGTGTTAAAGATAAAAAGCTGCATTTGAGAATCAAACACCTATGACTTCGTAAAATTATTTTTTTCACTTGGCTACGTTTAATTCACTATCCATGTAGTATGCTTGGCGGCCGCTTTTAAAATATATAATCCACCGGTTTTGCGCTATAAAATATAGTTCTTGCTAGTTTGACAACATCCGCCTTAATAAAAGCGGCCAATGTAACATTTCGCGACCGAAGTGAAAGCCGTGTGATGCGACCCTTAATATACTAACTCTGAGTTTTAGCCTTGGCCTTAGCTTCAGCTTTGCATCTTTCATAACACTTGCAGTAATACTACACTCAAGTTCTCGCCGAACCACACCCCCCTCCCCGCGCGCGTTGAGCTAAACTAAACATTAAATATAACGTGCGACCGCTGAATTAGTTAACATTAGCTGATATATCATGAAAAATATATTGCAAATTGCGGCTGTTAGTGTCACTGCAGTAGAACATGCTACATTCTATAGCAAAATAAATACGAACACAAAAGTGGAAAACTACCTGAAGTTAATGGCTTAAATATTCTAAAAATATATTACAAAGTGCGGCTGTTAGTGTCACTGCAGTAGAACATGCTACATTCTACATCAAAATAAATACGAACACAAAAGTGGAAAACTACCTGAAGTTAATGGCTTAAATATTCCAAAAATATATTACAAAGTGCGGTTGTTAGTGTCACTGCAGTAGAACATGCTACATTCTATAGCAAAATAAATACGAACACCAAAGTAGAAAACTATCTGAAGTTCATGGCTTAAACATTCTACAAGTCTTAAAGTTTCTTCGGTTACTTCCCCCAAAGAACAATACAAGAATAAATTCGCTCTATTTCAAAGCGCATAATTAGCGGTTTTTAAATCGGTAGTGACACTTCAGTAACGTTTCATGGCGTTTTATTTAGATGTAGAACACAAAGCGGAAACTATCATAGTATCTTTTCGTTTATAACCTATAATTATATTAATTTTGTGCGCGAACATAATACTTTTTAATTTAAATGTGACGAAATCTTGTTGCCTAGAAATTTGATGTCGGCGAACAAAATAGTTTTTTATGGCCGACTAGAAACTATTCAGTAATTCAAATTGCTACAAATTAAACAAATAAAATGGTCAGGGGGTTTATGTTAAGTTTAGTCGCATTAAGCTTAGGCTGTTGGATTTTAGGTTTGACCTTAGTCTCAAGATTTCACGTAATTAGAACTAACCCGCGAATCAATTCTGTTGATTTACCATCATTTGATTCAGCGCCTCAATGCGTCTCCGCCAATATATAAAATTGTGGGTTTATTGAGATTTTTTTCCAAAAATTAGGGTATACCTTCAATATTGACCAATTTCGGGCTGGAGAAGGCTAAATGAAAAGACTCAAATATAAAATAGCTTTTTAACTAATAAAACAATTATTAAATCATGACGGTGTATCCAAGTTTAAAAACATTTCTATTGCTAAAAATTCATCGTCTATGTTTTATTAATGATCTCGGCGTCGTCAGATTTTTTCAAGAGTTACAATTAATCGTTGTGTATACTTGATATCAAGCAAAATGTCTACTGGCGTTACATTCTTCTGGAAACAGTCCAATAACTTTACCACTGACAAAAATATATTGGCTGTTTTTTTAATTTATTTTGCAATAATTCTGTATAAAACAATATTTTAAAATCAAGAAGAAAAATTAAACACCCAGTGATATTGAAAAATTTTAGTCATTTCGATTATTTTCCAAAATTTGCTACCTTCACCATGAAGATAAATTTCAGAGATTGCTCTCAGGATATTATAGCTTCGCGTATAAGTTTACAGTGATAGTCAGAGGTAATTTATGCTTTCTATCTATACTAAACGGATCGCATAAACGGTTGATGCAATAAAGGTTTCATTGTAGCCAAAAAATTGCCCTATGTAAGTACCGTTATACAAAAGAGCAACAAGAAACTATTTTACGGTAAAATGAAAAATATTTTAAAATGTCAGTTATTCTGAGATACATACATACATCGTTATACATCGTTTTATTGTTAAATTTTAGCCCAGTAGCAATATTTGAAGAAGCGAAGCAAGTATACAAGCTTCAAACTGGACAAGTAAGTCTTCATTGTATTTGTTTTTATATTTTTCAATTAAATATTAGTAATTATTTCGAAGAAATGTTGCGAATGAATAACGTTTAGTTGAGATAAATAAAAATATACCAACAGACAAACTTTCATTAATAGTTTTAAGGTCGCACTTTCGAAGTTGTTCGTGAAGACTGTTTTACTAACGGTTAAAATGAGACTGATGGAATTAATTAGTGGAATATTGAAAATCATCACACCAATGTTTTCTTTTTGATTAATAGTTCCATATCTAATCTAAACCCATATCTACACCCATACAAAATTTTTAGTTTTTTAGTGGGTCGAAAACCTGGGCCGTCTGAAAAACTGGTTCGAAAACGTCAGAAGGGATCTGAAAAAGTAGTTCAGAAAATGGGACGGGTCTTAAAAAGTAGCTCGAAAACCTGAGAAGAGGCTGCAAAAGTGGTTCGAAAACCTGGGGAGTACTGAATTTTGTGGGGTCGAAAACCTGGGGTTCTGAGCTTGGTGGTTCAAAAACCTTTGTGGGTCTTAGTCGGTGGGTGGAAAACCTGGATGATCCCTGAACATGAGTACGGTTGGGCATGTTTTGGACCCACTTGATCAGCCTTAAACCTGGAAAGGTGAAGGTCGAAAACGACCGCATCGTCCCACAGGCGATAGTAAGGGAAAGCTGAAGAGTGGCACACCCCTCAGCAGAGTCGAGTATCATCGGCTTTTGTTAATATAAGTACGAGTGTTTTATGAAAACTTAATAGAAGAGTATCACTTTGGGTCATACTCGGACACTTTTCCTTATCCGATGATGTGATCATTTTTTCCTTGTAGCTCCTCACGTGTGAGGATGTACCGCCAAGATTTATCGGTGGGAGTTGGTCACTCCGAAAGATTCGTTGGTTCATATACTACCTACAAAGTTCATTGAAGGGTGTAGATTATCGTCACAGTACTTTGGGGGGTAGTCAAACTCCTGAGGGGAACCCTAGAGGGGTTGTCCATACGAACTTTGGTAGGTACTTTACAACTGCGGGCATCATTAATGGCAGCCCGCTGACATCTTTGTGGGAGTGGGGTGGGACCGGTCAGGGCTGGTTGATCAGAAATTGGTCATGGGTGGTAAACGAACACGAGCGGCACTCTTTTCAGCATATTTGTTATGGAGTCTTGGTAATATGTCCCTTTTAAGAAATCTTTATCTATTTATTTATATACACGTTTTCTTTGTGAAAATTTCGAGCAACGCTTTTAAGTTGTGCCTAAAACATCACTTTATACGACATTTACATAGCTGTTTTATCATAAGGGTTTACCATAAGGAAACACACTGCATTAATAGAGGCGATTCGCCATTCTTGTGTAAAACAGACTCGACAATACTGAATCAGACGATGGCCCTATTTCTGAATAAATATTTTTGAGATATACTGCTATTGGATGAAACTGGCGTACATACAATATGACCAGAATTATGTCCACATTTTATCCTTCTAAGCATGAAATTAGAAAACCACAACTTGTCTTGAATATATTGTTGGAAAATTCTGAACATATCGTATTTACCAGGAATTCGCTGGAGCAAAAATTGGGAAATCACTGCACTGATCGGGCTTTTCTAATTTGTGCTCCGATGCCCATTTTTCAAAATCACCATACTGACAAACAACATGGTTTCCCGTGGTTTTATCACAAATCCTTTTCTACTGTTTCGCAGTATTGTGCACTTGTATTGTTTTGCTACAACGCAGGGAAAATTATATTAAAAAAATTACGTGTCCATTACAAAGTAGTAAGGGCGAATGATATTACAAAATATTGCTAACAACCACCTCAGTATCTGAGACTTGGAGGATTTGACACTGATTATTGTATCTAGCAGAAGCGGCAAGCAATAAATCTTGCTAAACGTCTAAGATAGACTCTTGAAGAAGAGGATATGCTGGTGCCACATAGTGTTATATATACTGAGGGATGACATAGTTGATTTTGGTGAAATTTTTCTCACTGTAGAAACAGGTAAATTTCCAACTTTTGTTCTGTTCATTCAAATATTTCACTGTTATCAACGATGCTCCAGTTTCCCTCGAGGTGTGCGCCTTCATTCTGTCATTTCTCTAAGTGTTGTTCGAAATTTGGAACCTGAAATCGATTGAAACGTTGTAATGTGAAGTGTCAAACTCCTATCCAAGGGCTCATGGTCAACTCTTGGTGTAACTCATTTTCGACAATATGCATTTGATCAAATAAATAAAATACATTATGTCGAAACTGACTAATATATCTCATGTCTCAGGATTGATATATCTCATGTTTTATAGCTTACTTCATCTTACTAGAATCAATCAAGTAGGTATGTGTGTTCAGACCTCTTCATTGTTTTGATCTTTTTACAACTTAAGGCGTGTTTATAGGCTGAAAGTTTTTACCCAAATTTTGATCAAAATTTCAACTCAAATTTTGATTAAAATTTGAAAGCATCTTTTTTTTGCATTTTATGCAAGTTTGAACGTGTGAACACTGTTCAAACTCTTCAAGAATATTCATGTAGCCAATCATGGACGGATGTATTACAAGAAAAAGTTTGAGCTCAAAATTTGATCAAAAAGTTTGAGCGTGTGAACACGCCTTTAGACTACAAAAATTTCTTGTCCTCGTTGATTGTATTTGAACTTCACTACCTTCGCCGAATCTTGTATCATTGCACAGGAGCGCGGTTTGGACTTGTTACTTCAATCCTACAGTGTCTATTCTGGTGTAATAAAAATTATCTATATACGGGCCTGTTGTTGTGCCTTTATATGGTATACAACAAATCATTACTATAAAATTGGAATCATTATGTGACATCTGACTAATGAGAATTCTGCTATTTCCTCACTCATATATAAATATGAAAACAAGTTTTTTTATGCTACGAAATTATTGTCCATCATTACACTGAGATTTCTTCGATGGCTTCGATGAGACTTTTGCGTTTAGCCTTACTGTTAATTATTGGTTAGCCGGTACAAATCGAAGCTAGCACAATAGATACATGATATACAGATACATAGATACTTGATGATACATAGATACATGAATATTTAATAAAATCGCTTAATGCATAAGCATTCATAGTTGCACCGAAGTCGAGTAGTACCATTCACAGCAAAGATTCTGACGATAAAGAAACATTTAGCAAAATTCCGTAAGAAAATGTTTATTATATCACTCCGTGTGTTATTATGCTATAGACTTAGACAACAAATCTTGACTTGATACTGGCCTAAAGTGGGTGTGTTGAAATTCCTCTGTTTGAAAGGTAGACACAGATATATACTGTACCATTTTATGCCAATCATTAAACGCAACAAATAGGTAAAAAATAACGCATATCCTCATCCGTTTCCAAGCTAAGCCGTTAATGTAGTGAAACTTTGCATTACTGCGGTAACCAAGAAACAGGATAATCTTTCTTACGGTAGAATATACTTTATTTAGTGATGAAAAATAGACCTAGCATTTTATTGTGACAAGGAAGTTTGTTTGAGAAAGTGATTCGTTTTATAAAATAGTCATTATAGAAA
Organism: Trileptium ribeirensis; assembly: GCA_030248225.1. NCBI lineage: Eukaryota > Metazoa > Nematoda > Enoplea > Enoplida > Thoracostomopsidae > Trileptium > Trileptium ribeirensis. The sequence continues at coordinate 54,408 of JASANE010024261.1, forward strand.
GCCCAGCGTACATATGCAAAAATGTTTGTCGATGTCCACAAGAGCTAAACGGCTAAAAATAGCAAACGATGGAAATACGCGTACAAATATTTAACAGTTGTAATTACCCACAAGGTAATCCCAACAGTAATAAATTAGATATAGCACTGTTTAAATCTTCTCGTTTTAGTGTTTCAAAATAAAACCAGTGAAGAAATAAAAATCAAACTATATTTTATGCAAGCTCTCATCTATTCTGTTTCAGTTATGTTAACATGTTTATTTTACTTTAGGAACTACCTCTGGACCCAGTAGATATGTCCAATATAGCGGGCGTAGCCGAATTTGAAGAATTCAAACGATCTTACAATAAAAGCTACACAGATCGTCGCGAACACGAGCAACGATTAATGAATTTTCAAGTGAATCATCTCTTGGCAAAGGCTCATCAGAAAATGGATAAAGGTTGTTAATCATAGAACGCTATTAATTATTTATTAGAACCGGAACAGTTAATTAAACAAATGTATTGGTTGATACTCAAATATCTAGAGTCCCCGTTTGAATTTAGATAGTGATGTTTCATTTCTGAACGATAGATCGTTTCGTTTTAGTTGTAAAGAATTTGTATATAATTTGAAGATGAAAAGATAAGCAAGCTATGATAGATAAGCATCTGGAATTAGAATGGGCCATATTAAACCGATTTGACACAAAAGTGGTCACTAATTTCGCAATCAACTTTTCAACCTGTACATGTGAATTTATAGGTAGAAGTTTAAAATATTTGTTTCAAGTGTCTTTGTACAAAATAGGTGAAAATCTCCGGGTAAAAATAGGACACGCTTTCCCAAATGTCATAATACTATACGCTGCCATACATAATGTTGACGTATTTTTCTTTCAACAACTCTACTCTCTCTAACACTTGTATGGAACATTAAAAAGTCTTTAGTTTGTAGCAATATCAAGTTTTTTTACAAAATTAAAACATTTATAAAAGACTGTTTAGTTCCTGATCGAAAATATGTAGTTTCTAATTGTTTTATTATATTTTCAATTTTTAGGTACGGCTCAGTATGGAATTACATCGTTTTCGGACATGTCGCATCAAGAATTCAAAATGTACTATAGAAATCTTCAACCTCAAAAACTGGTATTACCTGAAGAGATTGCTGCGCCGCTTCCAGTAAACGACACCCCATCGAATTTCGATTGGCGGGTTTACGGCGCGGTCAATCCGATTAAAAATCAAGGTAATGTGGTTTGTGTTTTGTGTTTTATAACTGAAAAAATTGCAATTCATGATATTGATTTGTGGTTTAGTTATGATACTTTTTTAATATTATATATATATGTATAATGACAAAAATAATCTACAACTGTGTTGCATGTTATGCTACTATTATCGAGCCTTCAGAGATTTGTATGCACAACTGTGCAGCTTACTGGATCAAGTTCGTGCTACCGCTCTCGATGTAAAAATTTGGTATTACCGATAATGCGTTATTTTTTGTGTTAAATATACAAAGAATTTTAAAGCTACAATGTGCCGCTAAATGCGCTTAGCTACGAAAATAGATACTATTTTTGGTCAACCCTGACATTGTGGGTTTAGTCATTAAGAGATAAGTGCGATTGGTTTATGGATACAAATGATGAGCAAAGACCTCAAAAGGGGCTTTCTAATTCTTTATTTAGGTTGTTACCTATGATTAGAAAAGGAGTTTATTCCGAATACATTTAATACGATGTTGTACCAAAAGTTTAAAAAATCTTCGAAGCAAACACGTATAGTTTTTTGTATATAGCGAAACCCAGAGACTGAACCAAAATTATAAAAAATTTAACATTTTAATAGGCGGAGAAAAAATCAAGAACTAATGTTATCACTAGTTTGAAATTTCAAAGCTTAACGGAGTTATGCAGCTAAATACCAACGTTGGGCAATAAAGTCTAGTTTAGGCAATAAAGTCTAGACCAAAATTCATCCAAAATTAAAAATTTGGGGCTACTTCAAGTACGAAAAAGTACTTTTTCAAAGTTTATGACAAAATACTGAGCTATTAATATTCAAAAGTTTGTACAGTAAAACAGAACAAGTGTTTGCATTTTGATACTTTCACAATTTTATTCCTTCGTGTTTTTTATTATAAAAGTATATATGTTACAATTTCAGGCGCGTGTGGTTCGTGCTGGGCCTTTGCATCGGTTGCAACGATTGAAAGTCATTGGATGATTAGAAAAGGCCGTCTGTATTCGCTTTCGGAACAACAAATTCTGGACTGCGACACAGCTTGCTACGGGTAATAGTGGGCAGTAATAAACATATTTTAGTTGAGAAAAATGAATTAAATACATGTTCATATTTTATTTTTATTTAAATATATACATTTCCACTGGCACAAAATTCTAACTTCGATATTTCTTCATTATATACATGAAAACGTCGTTTTTACAAAAATCCCTCGTAAATTACCTGTTAAAAAACTATGCTAAACTCAAAAATACCTCATATGTAAAATTTTGAACGTCAGGCCGTATAGGCAGGGGGATTTATTCCCTCGGGTTTAGTATCCATGCCACATGAAATATGACAGAACAGAAGTCATACCTGATCATAGGCGGTAGGGATAATACTTTTTGGCAGCATCGGGAATTATCGGGTTTAACGCCATATCAATACTCATAATATATTATGGAATTGATAATATTTATTATTTAGCAATACACATTTGTTTTGCAGCTGTGGTGGCGGCTGGCCTGTACGAGCATACCAATACGTTCACAAGATCGGTGGAATAGAAACCGAAACAGAATATCCGTATGAAATGAAGCAGATCACATGTCGAACCAACCCGAGCTTATTTTATGTCAAAGTCGATGGCGGTACTCGTATTAGCACGGTAAGCAGAGAAAAACAAGCCTTTTGGGTGATGAAAGTATTTTTATTTGAAGTGCTTCTTGCAAAACTGACCGATATAAACATGGTGGAGCGTGACCAGGGATAAACTAACGCCTATTTCGCCTATTGATCTATGATCTATCGTGGAATAAATTTTACAACATGTACGGTTATCCCGCTATAGAAAACCTGCGACTTAAAATTTCGCCGGGAATTTTATGTACCCAAATCAATCGCATGTTTCAGCACATTAAGCAGAACTATTTTGTACATTCCGTTTCAAAGTACTGCTCAAGCTTCATAAAACATAATATATATGCATGCAATTATCATATATTGTTATCGGTAAGGGTTTTTGGAATGTTTTGGAACTTGCTCTGTAACTGTCAGATTTATAGTAGCGCACTCGTCATTCAGAAGTGGGAGGCATAGGGGAAAATGTACTGGTTTCCTTATTGCAGCTCTCCTTTGGTACAAAAATTTTGAACAGGCCGTTCCTGCCCGACCTTCTTGCTTTACCATGGAATGTCTGTAATGTGTTTTGGAATTAGCTTTAACTGTATCATATGTCTACGAGAATAGATGTCTGAGTCAATGGCAGGTCAATATCTAGGTCTAACGATTATATAACTATACAGAAACAATAATTTATCTTCATTTGGGCCTGCCAAAATGAGTCTAAAACAATGATTTCCCAAGGAAACAAAATGCAGAAGCACATTATAAAATGACCACAGTATATGTATTTATTTTAATTGGTAGAATAAGCTCAATACAAGTTGTTACTGCCGTTTGCTGATATAAAATTTTACAGTTGCATCTAAAACATCTTAAAACTGGACTGCTGTTTCCTATAGCACAATTTTCGATTGTGAAGAGAAAAGTAAATGGCAAAAATACATGTGTTTCATAGGTGTAGAAGCTCCATCGGCTTAGACGAGATGATCGGTAGGGTGGGGTCTTAAGCGGAGTTGGTAGGCGCCAGGATGTATAAATATTTGAAATTGTTAAGAACTCAAAATTTAACTCAATTTTTCTAAAATTTTTCGTGAGTCTTATTAGTTTGAGATAAATTTTCTGACTTTTTCATATATTTTTTGGGGGGTAGGGGGGGAGCAGGACGAACGGGACCCGTTAGGGGTTAGATATGACTTGAGGGGTCCGACCCTAATTCTTAAGTTGTAAACCCCTGTCAGTAGCTATAATCGGTTTACTCTTTTTGAGTTTTTGCGGAAAAGCACCTACTATACAAGAGGTATAGACGGTAGAGTAATATTCACTGTTTCGCATATTCAATGCCAAGCGTATAATGGATATAATATATATGTATATATATATATAATATATGTATTGTAGGTGTGCAAGGTCTGTCAGGTCAGGGGCAAATTGTCTCGGCCGAAGGGAAGTAACCCATAATTTCCCACCTGCTCCCGAATTTTCAAATTGTATCCATTTTTTTCGATTTTCCCTTAAATTGTTTTTGTAATTTCAGTGCTAATTTCTAACATTTTTCACGCGTCACCGGCATGAGATGTGCATTGTTGGTGTGGATCCTGAGGGGGCCTAACATTCGACCCTCAGGCTGTAGACACGTTTCAATCTATATGGACACTTATGTAAATACATATATATATAATGAAAACAATTAAAATGTTTTGCAGGATGAAGGTCAAATGAGAGCGTACATTGCAAAACACGGTCCGATCTCAGTTTTAATCAACGCCAACACGCTTCTTTACTACAAAGGCGGCGTTTCGTATCCGAGCAAAGCTCAGTGTAACCCACAAGGGTTGGATCATGCAGTTGTTGTCGTTGGCTACGGCATCGACGGACGTACTGATATGCCGTACTGGATCGTACGAAATAGTTGGGGCGAGGATTGGGGTGAAAGTGGATACTGGCGAGTCTATCGTGGGGCCGATGTCTGTGGAATCGCACAACAGCCAAGTTCAGTGATTATTAAATAGACACTGATATAAAACCCAATATTTTGATGTTTAAACGAGCTATAACTATATGACTTTTTGTCCTTCCAGCATTGTTATCCGTCTTGCCAATGCGTATTTTTGATTTGTTTGCCTATATTTTAAGTGAACAAGAATAAGGTTTTTTGGCAAGAATAAGATTTTTGACATAGGATCCATACAGCAGCAACATATTGTATCATTCAATACATGCCAAACTGCTACTAGGTGATAAAAATTAATTAAACTATAAAACAACGCTATTTGTTAAGGCTTTCTACACACACGGTATCTGTGTTAAAAAAGTGCAATTTTTATTTGTTGATTTGAATACAGTATATATTTTTTGAAATTAAAGACTCAAAGTAAACACAGATGCGCTTAATCAGTCAGCTGTTATATTATTTACCAAACTTAGAACAAAAGCCTAGATTTCAGCAATTTTATAAACAGCATAAATATCTAAAGTCGGCTCAATTTCCCTAACCTAATATACTCCAAGTTAAAAAAGAACTATTTTCTGATCATTGAGTGCTTTCGTGCTGCTCAAGCCGTCAGAAAATATATAAAAATCTAAACTTTCAATATTTTTCAAAAGTAATTTCCAAATTCCACGACGTTTATATCAACAAAAATGAGGTCACACAATGGTCAAATTATTGTGACTATTTTACGGTTCAATTTTAGGCAAAGCTTGAACCGAACTCAAGCGGCAGAATTTTGGAAATCAAATCATTAACTTAAATGAACCAAAAATTATCTAATATATTTTTCAACTCTTTTTGGTTTCGACATTCTATGATTCTCAAATCGTTAAAGTGTTGTTGATACAATTTATTTCGTAAATTATATAATTTTTAATAATTGACTAATTTTGTATAATCATTAATATTTTTGTATCAAAGTTTAGAAAGCTAAATTAACGTAAAACATGGATAACAGTTTTAGGTCAACATATAGTAACGAGTCTAATGTGTCCGATTGATTGATATAGAATAGGGAAACGCAAGATCATTTTATGTTGTTAATTTTTGCCCTATACTTTTGCATCTGTATATCTACGTCATGTATCAGCATATATATTAATTTTGTAAAGTTTTGTAAATAAAGTTTAAAATACATAACGATCGCATGATTGTTGGGGTCGCTTTATCGTTCTGGATTCAGTGTGTTATGCATAGGTAAAACAAGCCAAGGAGTTTGTTACCAGAGCTGCAATTTTATCCACTTAGCCATCAATCCGTGTTTGTCCATTGTCCTTTTCCCCACGAGAGCATCCCTGGTTCTCAAAGTTTACTCTTTACTTACTAGAGTAAGTTTTGTCGCGGTGAACATTTTGGTGAAATGCGTGTGGGTCAGCTTATACTATCTGTTTAATTCTGACCACAAAACTCCACAGGGTCAATTTAATTTTTTGCTGTCATATCATGACACATAAAACTAAGCAGTCCCACCTATATGACTAGGACGTGCTTGTACTATCCATAATCGCAACAGTGAGGATATTTTACTAAAAAGTATGCCGCTCCCCACATTAAACGCATAAAGCCTAAAAGTGTTTCAGCTTGTTCGCTCTGCATTTCGTGAGCGGAATGCTCCCTGGATTTCGTGGGAGGTGTATTTTGTCGTGCCTTGGAATTCGTGGGCGTGGGGGCTTTTCATTTCCCTTGCGTTTCTTGGAGGGACATATCGTACCGCCCACATTTCAGGGCGAAAATCTTCGGGTTGTTTCAGTTATAGCCCCAGCCCAAAATGGCCAATTTTGATGATACGGAGATAATTTTGGTAGTATTCGAGTCAGTTGGACAAGGCGGTTCACAAAATATACATTTTTTACAGTTTTATGATAAATTTTTTTTTGAATTTTTGGGTTTCCCAACGGTAGCTTAAAAAATTTTCGCTCGATAAATGTATAATTTTATACATTTTTCGAACCGCATTGACGATCTGCGTGGAATGATGCAAAATCAGCTGAATCGGTTCATGAATTAACGACCACTCTAAGATGAACCTTGAGTCTAAGCCTAAGCCTAAGTCGTTAACCAATGAAGCGATTCAGCAGATTTTTCAACCGTACGGCTTAGGTTGTTGATAAGGCTCGTATGATATGTAAAATTATATATTTATTGAGGAAAGTTGTTTTCCGAAAATTTTGGGTACCAAAATTATTGGGAACCCGAAAAAACATTGGAAAAAATATTGCCAAAGAACCAGCCGAAACGGGTATTTCCTGAACCGAAACGTCGAGCTGAGTCGAATGGTACCAAAATTATCGCCGTGGCGCCGTCTCCTAAAATGGCCATTTTCGTGTTGTGGTGGGGTATAACCGAAGAGTTTTTAGTCTGGCTAAGAAATACGGAAAGACTGGTGGGTTGTTCCTTCCGTGAAATGCTGCTGAATCAGGACTACTTTTAGGCCAGATGTGCACTAAAGTTTTTTATCTGAGATTCTTCGCATCACGATATACATTTAACTGGCTGTGTTTAAACTAAAGGGTCTAATAGCGCCAGTTAAATATATTATCATCAACATTTGATAGCAGTAATAAGTAAGGACGTCACCTTTTCTGAACCATAAAATCTTTGGTTATGAACTTTGATGCTAGCGTGATACAAGTCAGCACTTAATTTAAAGTGAGTACAGATCACATTGTCCTGTACTTAGCGAGCTACAAAAACGATAATGTTAAAATGGCTGAAATGAAGGTGGCTCGGAAAAAGATCAAAGATTTGGCAGAAATTTATGACTATATTCGATACGTGTTGTGTATGGCTTTCACGTATGAATTTAATGCATATGTTATGAACCAACAATTGTCAAAGCGATAAATTGAACCTGGAGTGCCTTGCTACAATTCGTGTCTATAAGTTGTCAGGCCATAATTCGGTCAGACACTATAACTACTCGGACCCTTGATGATCTTTGTTGAAGCGAATAGACGAATTGCGTAAGCGCAAGAGCTTCGTAATATACAGTTGTTCCATTTTGGAATTGAATTGCTAGTGTTCAGCCAAGTTTATTAAAATACATTCCGTCGGAGATAAAAATTAGTTAAGGCGAAAATTTTCGTCAGACGGATCCCTGGGAACAAGTGAATAGTTAGAGTCTGTTTGAACAGATATGCTTGCTGCAAAAGTCGTTGATACGTCTAATATTAGCGGCAACCCTGAAAGATGTTGGTTTATGGTATCGGAAGAGTGGTGGGGTTGGGGATAAGTCAGGCGAGGAAATTGTTTGAAATTTTTAGCAACTCATATTTTTTACCACACTTTGTTAAATTTTTTTACCAAATGTTGCTCCGAATTGGGCCTTGTTTTTGTTAAAATATAGATTGCTCAATTTTTGGCAATTTACTAAAAATTCGATTGCCTTTAGCGCGGGGAGTGGGCGGTGGGCAGATGTTGTGGAGCTGGTGCGCAGAATTACTGGAGGGATAAAAATGGCCTAGAGGCCAAGCCCTGAGGGGCAACATCTACTCTCTATAGACACCTATGATATAAGCAATAACATAACACAATGCAATGAATAATTGTGCATGTAGTTCACGGTATAAAATGGACCCACTCGTATTATTCCATTTGTATTGTTGTATTAATTATGTATTAAAAAATGGAAAAAAGAAATCATTGTACTGAAATTGGTTTCAAGTTAAGAGCAAGAACCAGAAGTTTACTAAGGTCCAGAAAATTATTATTGTCATATTCATTCTTGTTTCACAGATGTCAATGCGGGATAAGTTGAATCCGAAATCATGTCGTATTTGAGGATTACACTATAGTTTCTAGCGCGCGATTCTTGTCTAAAAATAATAAATATACCATTTTATTTATAATATTCCGCTATAAATATAATATTACTATAGGTAATATATATAATAATCATGGACTCTATCGCTTCTGTGTTGCATCAGAATAGTCCCCCAACCTTTTCGGATTTTCAGATTTTTATGTGCTAATATATTAAGTGACTTCGGTAATACATGGTGAATACGCTATCTTTGGTTATGATATTTCTCTCATTCCAAAAGTTACAAAGTTGTCCACCGGCCCTAGGAATTATTTGCTTTGTGATATTCTGAAAGCGCACATTACAGGGAATTTATCGCAGCCACTCTCACAGTATGGAACTAAAAAGAACTGATAGTTTTTCTAATTATAAGCTTGCTAGAATTTATAAGTTTGGAAATAAAAACAAAAAATAAAGAAATCAAATGAGAAGCAAATAAGAAGTTTGCGCACGTTTATGCTAAATGTGCACAGAAGGTAGATTAGGGGAGCTACCAGCTCTCCACTTTTAACTGGGGAACGCAAAAAATTAACTGATGGGTATATTATAAAAATCAATTAAATGACCGCTCACTCCACTGTTTTGCCGGTGTCTTCCACTCTTGAAGAGCTTGCAACGCCCTTGAATATACATTCTATAACGGCATAGACAATCAGTGTGTAACTAAATTCCAAATAATGACTTAAAAGTTATATGGAAGCAAATAAGAAGTTTGCGCAGGTTTATGCTAAATGTGCACAGAAGGTAGATCATGGGAGCTACCAGCTTTCCACTTTTAACTGGGGTGCGCAAAAAATTAACTGATGGGTATATAACAAAAATCATTTAAATGACCGCTCACTACACTGTTTTGCCGGCATCCTCCACTTTTGAAGAGTTGGCGACGCCCTTGAATATACATTCTATAACGGTAACAACAATCAGTGTGTAACTAAATTCCGAGTTATGACTCAAAATTTATATGATCGTAATAGAAGAATACCATAATTTTGCACAGTTGTGACAAACACAACTTCTTGACATATTTTAAGTGTTTATGTCTCGCTAAACTTCCAGAATTTTGGAAACTTAAGAACATAAATAATTACTTGAAATTTGTAGACATGAAATATTTAAAATTTGGAACATCCTAGAAAATTGTAATAAAGGTATGTTATGAATTGTGAAAGCAATTTCGATTCAAAAATTTCCTGAGCTTTGCTTTTCAATCTTATAATGACTATGCATCCTCAAATTCTGCAAATCGATATAAAAGTTGATAAATTCGAGCCAAAAATTTGAAGTTTTAGAGTGGTCCAATCCGATGCTGAAAATTGAAATTTTTGTTTAAAACACGTGGTATTATTTCATTTATAAGGCAAAATTAAAATATGTTTAATATTTAATTCATTTACCGTGAATGAATCGTATAACCTTTACGGAAAACATATATTGAAGTCAAGTGCGCAGCAATTTCCAAAACAATACCAAGTGCAGGCCCATTTCAAATATGTTTAATATTTAATGCATTTACCATGGATGAATCGTATGACCTTTACGGAAAACATATATTGAAGCCAAGAGCGCAGCAATTTCCAAAACAATACCAAGTGCAGGCCCATTTAAAATATGTTTAATATTTAATTCATTTACCGTGGATGAATCGTATGACCTTTACGGAAAACATATATTGAAGCCAAGAGCGCAACAATTTCCAAAACAATACCAAGTGCAGGCCAGAGTGCCGCCCATTTGCCTGCAAATTACATAAATAATATCAAATTTTGCACTGTCAGTGTACCAGAATTTTGGGTCAGTCTTGTGATCTTGTGTCCAAATCCAGGTAACATATTTGAAGTTATTGCAACTAGCCTAAGTCTTAGACTAAGCTTTATTGGTTTTCACAAGAACTTAAAAATTCCTAAACATTACTAGTGACGCTGTAGTAAAAATTATCTGTAGTTAACCATTCTTTACATAATTTCATACCATAATGTGGTACCATCATAATCTGGGACCATCCTTTGTTTGCCGAATAGCATGTAAATTACTTAACTTAATCTGAGCTTTCATAAACTGACTGTCTTGTTTTGCTAAGTATTGATACTTAATCGTGAGCGGGCACATAGGATTTTTATTTAATATGATGTTAACTATATTCTTTATCATGTACCGTTTGGACCTAATTGCAAAAAAGGGTCGACCCAGCCGTAGACTTGAATTTATCACGTCTTTGAATCCGTCAGTCTACGTATTAATAGCTTGACGTGACTTACAAAATGTAACTACCAGCTTTGTTAATCTCAAAATGAAATAAATTTATATAGCCTTAAAAGTTATTGCTCCCAAAAATATGGAAGTATATATATATTAATGTTATAAGAAATCTATTCTGATAAAAGATAAAAATAGCATCTACAACGCACAGGCTTTGCCCCGGAATCCGTTTCACAATAGGACACTGGCGTCTTTGGGATACGATTGATACCTTATTTACATATATTTTGGTCACGAAAATTCGAAATATTTCGAGGGTTTTTTGTCAACAATAGCAGCTCGCAAGCATTAGTACAAAGATAGCAAACGATACAACCTTTATACCAAACGACCAAACCAGTATTTTCAAGTCAACTCTATTATTAGCACTGCATCTTCAAATATCAGGTTATGCTTTGTACGGCTGAAAACTGTCCACCTATATCAGTATATTTATTATTTTTCATCAAGTAAACGTTGCCTGCGGTTGGAACGAAATTACTGTCTTACTTTTCATAAGCTCGTTCTTTGCATTAGGCGTTTCGCACATTAATATTGACAAACCTTTAAAAGGATTGTAGTGGCTCAAAGCCTACGTTCCATTTCGCAATGGTTTTATTGCACTGTTATAATTGTTTTGACACAATTTTTTTCACATAAGCGGTAAAAACAATGTTGACGTTAGACGATTTTGTTAAAATACAATTACATAGTACGCTTGATATGGTAATGTATATTATTGCCAACATAACATTTCCTTACAAATTCTGAACTAACATTTTATTTTATAGCTGGGCATCGTATTATTTAAGTACAAAATCATACAGCTGTTATTAGCTATTGATTACACGCATAACTGACTTATGAAACCGAGTAACTGCTCCAAGGTAGCTCAGTAGTTTGCATACGCCGTTCTAGCGCATGCGATAGGGATTCGATCCGCGGCGCGGGCTTTAGTTTGTCAAACATTCTACAGTACACATACTAGCTTTGGCGTTAAAGGCTAAAACAGATTTTGAACGTTTCACTTTCTAGGTTTCACATGTTTGGTCGCCCGATTTTGAAATATAGATGTTAATTCTCGTTCGTTGAATGTTGAAGGTTAAGGTGGCACCTTATAATCCTGTCAATGGTCGAAGAAAGTGTAGAGCATGTTCTATTAGTTTGATTACAGCTACGATAGTTGGGAGTTCACTTCTTGATGAACGTTTTTTGCATAATGAAATTTCTCAAATTTAACACAGCCGCTCTACGCTTACTTCGCACCCGAAGCAATGTCGTAATCGTACTATTTCCTACAAAATTCATAGCAACACAAGAATATTCGCCGCGGTCATCTTGTTGTACGTTACGAATAATAAGCGTTGATTTTTGGCCATGGAACCGTTCATAATCTGGCAAACCTGAAACGCTCAGTGAAGGTAAATTTTACGCCCGTGGAAGTTGTGAATTTAATTATTCAGTGTTATAAGCTAATAAAAATAAATAAAACAATTTAGAAACAATAAGTATTTTCGAATGTATGTATGTTAATCTCCGTTATGTTAACAAAAACATAATTGCAGCGGCTACTAATTGTCTACGCCCCTTTTAAATTTATAGCGATCACATTCTAAAACTAGCTCTGTAGCGTAGGCATTTGTTGTAGATACATATATGTTCACGTTGTATGACATATGAACTTAAAGAATAAGTCTAACAAGATATATTCGAAAAAAATATGCCAAAGTATCTGTAGAAAACACCAGGAAATTGGCAACGTCAGCATCATGGCAAATTGATAATATTAAAAAAAATTGGTAGATCATGATGAGATACCGTAACATGTCGGCCCATGTCACCTTTTGGGGCCGAATATTAAAACATAAGGAAATATAATAGCTTACAGCGGGTTACATTGCCCGACAGGTCTAATAACACAATCAATGCCAGCGAACCTGTAAAAGACTAAGTCAATGTCAGTCCGTACAGTAACTAAAGTAGGTTGAAGTGCAATGGAATCCAGTTTACAATGTGGTACTTTATGTGTTATATGAGTGTTTATGACGTGAACGCCAGCCGATGGTTGCATTATCAACTTAAACTTTATTAATCAAACTACAGCGATATTGCACAAGAAAAAGTATAAAAAATTGAATGCTTGGAATCGCCAGAAATATTTATTTTCGAATATCCATAACATAACATTCGTTATCCCTTGAAATCTAAGGTAAGTCCCCTTTAGAGGTTGCTATAAAGGAACACACTGTTTAGCTTGAAATAAAAGGCGGCTTGTCGGCGTTTCGATCAGCGACTCTGCTTTAAAAGAGATATATATTTCGAGCTGGCAAGAGCTTGAAAACAGCTATACTATGTTCCAGAGCCTTTTTAGTTTTATGCGGGCCGATGCCTTGGCTTTGGTTCATTATGGGTTGAGCATCAAAATAAATATATAGATTTGTCCAATTTATTATTTTTAGGTTTTTGGTAATTTTTTTACTCTTTAATCAGTATAAAACATAGCGAAGAGTGCGACACATCTTAGTACACTAATTCGCGTTTTATGATACGGGCATTTTCGGACCTATATCCCGTCATTTTCAGGGTAACAAAGAAAGTTCACCTCCTCGTTTTCTGGCGGAAGGTCGAGAGGACACCTAGCTTTGAAGTGTCGTCGGTTGAATAACTGCCTTGGGTATCATTGACTCCAGTACCCAGTTGTTTTAAGCTACCACACTGCATACAAACCGTGGACAGCTGAGCGTGATTTAAACCGTTCACAAGAAAATTCATCAAACAGAGGTTAACAATATTGTGACGGTAAGTGTTACCTTCAGTTATAATAAGCAAACTGGAACATGACATTCTTTGAGAATTTTTGCTTACACCAATATTATATTGTATCCGATGTGTGCAAAAAGAAATATATTGTGTTGATTGGAAATGCTGTCACAACCTTCAGGCTACCACAATGCTTTGGATTTTTCATTAAATGTGAACTTTTAATTATCGATGTAGACAAAAGAAAATATATTTTGCTGATGTATTTGCATATTGTCTGTAATTATTGTCACAGTAGTCAGACTGCGACACTCTTTTCGCCATTTGGTATGAATTCTTGTGTTAAAGCGAATTTTTGTTTAAGCTAATTGCAAGCCCTGACGGATATGTACAAAGAGAATAATTATTCTGCTGATAGAAGTGTACCTAAATGTACTGGTTTGGTTATTGCGATTGATTAGAAAAAAGCATTTGATGTAGTAATACAGCTGTGCCTGTTTTTAAATAAGTTATACAGGAAGTGTTACCATCAACATGTACGTCGTATTGAAACCATTGGATTACAGGTTCAGGAAATGCATCCACATCGCAACCAATTGAAGCGACCGAGCCTTCGCGAGCATTTGTACTTTGACGTTGGTCGTAATGATATTTGCCACGTCTCAAGACGCGCCTGGCAGGAGACGGCACTGGGATAGCTGAATAATAATCAGCATGGTTTACAGAAGTAAAGAGTTGATGATGATGGTTTCTGTAGGAGTGTTCGCCGACGCCGCGTTAATTATGGGAATATTATCGTCCAATTTTGCTGAACTGTATATCATTCTAGATTTGGCATTACACTCGACCGTAAAATTAGGCTGTTTCGGGTTAATATTTTTTATTTTATGCATGACACCAAGTACAAAACAATTGAGGACGACATCGATGAATCATGTGGGTTTGAATAAATGAATTGTGTCATATCAACTCAGAAGTTTTAGTAACAAAAGAAGATTTTGTACCCTGATATTATTCCAATTTAAAAATTTCCTTATAAACATATGCGAACATAATGATTCTAACTTAAATCTTTTAACATCGACACTGTAACCAAAGGTGTAGTGTCCCAAAAATGTTAGAATTATCCATCGTTTGGACAGTATTGGGCGCTCAACGCTGAATGGCTTCGATAACGCCATACATCGATGGCCATACAAAAATGATTAATGTAGCCCTGATCAGTACCGCAAATTCGGACTGTAGAGCCCGCTTATTGTGAAATCGCATGGGAGGAATCAAACGATGCTATAAAGATATTTCAATGCACTCACCGTTGGTTTAGTAAAGACAATTTGGCCGGCGCCAAGCGGACATTTTATTGTATCAGGTTTTTCACTATATAAGCGCATGTACAATAAAAGCACACCTTATTAAATTATAAACACACCATATAGCACACCATATTAACACCATAAGCACACCTTATTTAACTTAAATATGCTCTTAATAATCTATCAAACGAACATATATATACGATAAAACCGCGGTGCTACAATAAACGGCAATACGAGTTTGACCTCCTTGTTTGGAAAACAATGTTTAACAAAAAAGAATGCTTCAAAAGACCATGAATAGATTTAGAATGTATTTGGCTTTTAGTTACCATAAAATTCTTCAAACTTTATTCACCGAAAAAGTGTCAACACACTGCTTCCTCACAACCAACAACTAATACTTTAGGGCGTGTTCACATTGCGTTCATCCGGTCTTATATAGCATGCACTATTTTGTCGAATCCAAATCGGATGATGCAGGGTGAAAAACATCTATACACATACTCGGTATACGGTAGGCTTTAGATTTGGTTGCATGCAGTCGGAGCTGAACCTGAGGCATATATAGGTGTGCCCCATCCGAGGGTGCCGTGATCTCTAAAGTTCCTTACCTGAACCTGGAAGACTAAAATTGACCTGAATGTGAACATAAATTAGGTTAGGACGTGTCGGGTCGAACGCAATATGAACCGAAATAGCGTCAGATCGGATCGAATGCAGTATAAGCGAAACCGGGCCTGATCGGATCGGAAGAAATATGGGCAAAAATTTGGTTAGATTGAATCTTGTGCAACATGAAAGCCAATGGAGTCGGATCAGACGCAATTTAAACATGGAACAAAAACGGAATAAAACGCAGTTCAGCTAAAGCAATAAAATTGCAATTATGTTGAGCGCCACAAGACATAATGTAAACCGAATATAAATTATTTTACACCATCGATCTCGCACCGTCACTTTGGACATATCGAAACGCGGAAAAACACAGCTAAGATTATATATATTTTTGCTACGAAATAGCAATGTGAATTATAATTTTTTACAAAGCGCATGATTTAGTACGAAATGTGCGTATTATCCGGAATTTAGTGCAGTAATGGAACTCGCTAATATTTAATTTAAGAAGTTTATCGAATACTCGAAATTACTAGAAAATTTTCGAAAGCTCAACTAATAGCCGCATATGTTGTCCATAGAGATATTTTCATAAGTAAATTCACTTAGCTAGTTAGAGACTTGATGTTTTATCAGCCTTTATCTAAATCTTTAGTAACATTTTTTGTGACATTTCCAAAAAAAGAATTAAATAGCAAAACTATCGGCAATTAATTGAATCAAAAGTTAAATTAATAAGTAAAAACAAATTACAATTAATATAAGCATCTCCTCCAGAGACAATTTTGATTCGTCTACTGTAGGGGTGCGATACAAATTGACACATGTAATGACCAAGGCGTGGTCTAACTTTTGTCGTATCAAATTCCAGCATCGCAAAGCCAGTACGGAGGGAAGTCTGAAATATTTTAAATATTTTATGTAATATGGATTACGTTTTATTAAATGAAAGTCGTGCGTACACATGTTTGAACGAGCGGCTGCCAATGGTACAACTATTACTTGTAACACAGTATATAGTATACATAGCGTGCATATAAATGTCTGAATGCACCGGTGGCTATGTTAAGTCAGATATAGCATTGCGAACGAAGGATGTGTTCAAAGCTTTGTACGCATGGTTGTATAATTTTTACTCATCAAAACTCGTGCTATCGCGATCGTTTGAGCTAGTCCCAAACATGCTTACAAAATCACTACGCACGTTTCTATAGTATATACAATTATTTTTTAACTCATTCGATCATACATTGTTTTAGTACGATTAATTATTTTATTATACCAATCAGTGACACAGCCTAACATGGGTCCGACAGTGCGGATAACGCTGCCATCCTGTCCAAGAGTGTAGGCACTATTGAATTTTCACAGCTGTGAGTCAAATTATCTATTTTCTAATTATCGTACTCGACATGAAGAATTACATTTCTCAAAACGACATATAGCAAAAGCCGTCCAGGGGTTACAAGCAGTACATTAAGATTACTTGCCATAGGACTTTAGCTTAGTCGTTATATAAAAGCATGCAGTTTATAATACTCAAGCTATAATACTTACTGACAGCTGCTGAAAAACAAATCTGACAGACTGTGACAGGAACGGTTGGAATACATCCGTAACGCAAAACAGTACGACTCAAAAACTTTTTGGGTACTCACCTCTGTCTCTAAAAATACTAAGTGCGTCTCAGATACTAATATACATCAGTAAGTATCGGCACATTACACATTATGCCACATACAATGCGGCGTATTATAGTGAATGCGCTTATATTCAGAATATTATTACATTGAAATGTTCCATCCTGAAATAAAGCTGTTTATAGTAAAATGTTTTAGTAGTTTATTTTTTGAACCGGCCCAAGAGATTGCACAGCACCGAACGCATATCTACTACAATGTAATAATAATGCCATGATGTAACACGTAAAATGCATATGT
The DNA here is from genome assembly GCA_030248225.1 of Trileptium ribeirensis. Classification (NCBI taxonomy): domain Eukaryota; kingdom Metazoa; phylum Nematoda; class Enoplea; order Enoplida; family Thoracostomopsidae; genus Trileptium; species Trileptium ribeirensis. The sequence continues at coordinate 71,908 of JASANE010024261.1, forward strand.
TTATTCATGTAAAATTTTAGAACAAGGTTTGAATAGTTTAAGTTCATGTGCATTAAATGTTTCGAAACTCGTTTAATGCAAATGTTGATGCCACACAACTTTTTTAAACCCTAACCATTAATCAGCCACAAAACCCCTGATGACTGCCAAAATGTTAGAGGCATTTATGATTTTATAGCATATCAATATATATCTATATATATTGATAACAATAATGATTTATATATAATAGATAACAAGATAATATAGAGTCGAAGAAATGTCAAACTGCTAAGGTTTATTAGGTCGTAAAAACAAGCAGCGGCTTTAGGGTGAATATATTATTTAGCTTAGAAGTTTTGTGACGGATAAGAATATTTCGAAATTTCTAAGCAGGGCTTCTGAGTTTCATTCGTTGCTTTTAATTTGTGCAATCACCATGAAATCCTCTAACGTGGCTTTATTATTGCAGTTAGTGTGATCTTGGAACACTGCCGAGTTAGCAATTTGAGCGTCTCCTAACGGTTCACCTGTTCTACCCGAAATACCTAGATGTTCAGAGATCTAAGTCGTAAGCTGTCGGCGGGTGCAGCCGTTATATCGGCCCTTAAGAATGTGGACCTATAACGGCTAGGAAAGCCGCCAGCTATGTACTCGGTACCATTTAAACTAGCTTCATCGCTTTGATATACTTTGACCGTGATACCGAAAATGCTGAATGTACACTTTTTATATTCAGAACTTTGGCCAAAGTGATTTGATGTGTTGTATAAAGAAGTTTATGTGTTATATATGTCTAAAAATATATGTTGTTATTTGTATACGCCTATGTATATGTGTAAAGTTTAAAAACACTGAATGTTGGCAATTTTACAACATATTTAGCCAGCGTCATCGCTTACTTCATTGTCCACTTCTTTAACCATACTGATTCCATTATAGTACCATCGAACAGCGCTGAATTCAATCTGTGGTGGCGGAAGTGAGCATTTAAGTTGAATACGCCCAGACTGACGAGTGTAGATCGTCGCATTGTAACAATCGACACGGGTGGTATATGTTGTATCTGATGCAGCAACAGCGCGATTTTCCGATTCTTCAATATGGTAAAAAAACTAATCTAATAAAATACGCAGATAAAAGTAAAAATAATCGAATGGAATGCTATATGAGTCCACTTTAGATGCGTACACCTGGACTAATGTTTCATTCGCTATAAGTTGGTTCACCATCTTAAAACCGGCGAAAATCTCAAAAAAATTTCCTTACGTACTCAGTCATGGCTTGCGATAGTGCATGAAGCAGGCTAATGTTTACAATCAATATTCTACAAATTAGAATTCAATTTACTGATTGCGTTTACTTGGAAATGTGTTTAAAATTGCGTTTTTGCTCGCATACATTTACACTCTCATAAATCGCGAATAAACACTTTATATATACTTTTTTTATATTTTTGTTCAGCTTATTAGTTGATAAACCCGGACGGATGTTCAAAATAGAAAACTATGCGCCTACGCCAATTGAATTCGAAAACTAACTAGCCCACTTTTGCTATACCATAAAAATATATATAGCAGAGGTATGAACTCGATTCAACTAGCAATTTTGACAAAAGAACAACCAAAGTCAAAGTGTATCCTATCCACCTAAAGCAGAATCACGCATACAGTAACGTTGATACCGTAAAATGACGAATGCTTGAACATTCTTGTCTAACTAAATTGAAATTATATAATATAAAACAAACTTTAGTTTATGCATTATCCTAAATATTTAAAACACAAGATATTCAAACATTAACTATATACTTTTTACTAAACTGTGTCAAACCAAATATATCTGATAATCCAAATATATCACAAAACAGGCACAGTTATGGACAAAACTATCAAGGAATACATAAAGATTGTAATGGTTCGCGAGAAAGGACAACACGTGAAGTATTTGCACAAAAAACTGGTTTGCGCATTGCAATCAACCAGTTCTAAACCACAGATAACCGTCGAATTAAGGAGGGGTGCATGGTACCCGCAGGGGAGGGGGGCGGTGCTGAAGGTAGGCCAGGAGCATAGAATCGCAATTTTTAGTAAAGCCATAATTTTCTTCGAGAAACATCTATTAAAACTTCAAAAATTGCTAACATCTTGTCAAAATAGCTATAATTTTGTGGAGTTAATAATGTTTATAGGGAGTAATCCGATTTTTGATATAACATCTATGCACAGTTAAACATGTCTAAATTGCAATGATATACTACAAATCCGAATATGTAGGGGCATAATTTAACAAAGCTTTAAATAATTATTTGAATATAAAAACATACTATTTTATGGAAGAAAACAAATTACTAGGACTCCATGTACCCTTGAAGAAGACTGTGACTTATGTGACACTGCGAAGGACGATCTGTTGGATAACGCTATTAGTCCACATTTAACGGGAGATGACACAAATTTCCCACTTTGGAGGCACAGCAAGAATTGGGATAAAATTCGATTCAGTTGGTTGAGGCGGTTCAGAAAACGCTAATTTAGATTATATTTATATTTTTCTTCGATTTTTTGGGTTACCATTTGGTGCCCAAAGTCTTCAAAAAAATTTTCTCCATAAATGTATAATTATATGTGTATATCGAACTGCTTTGAAGATCTGAGTCGTGTGGTGTCAAAATCAGCGGAATCGATTCACAGGTAAAGGAGTATAGTTTGATAAAAATGAAAACCTAAGCCTACGGCTAAACCTATATTCTTAGCCTAAGCTAAGTAGTTAATCCATGAACCGATTACGCTAATCATGGGTCAACCGACCGACTCAACTCATCAACATGTTTAGCCTGATATATATAAAATTACAAATTTATAGAGAAAACATTTTTGGAAATCTTTGAGTACCGAAATACCATTGTAATCCAAACAAAGACTTGGAAAATAGTTATAAATATGGCAGAAACAGACATTATTTGAACTGCCTCATCGAGTTAAGTTAAGTGATACCAAAATTTCCGCTGAATGTCCATTTTCGGGCTGGATGAATTCTAGAAATGTCCCGATTGTTTATATATGTAAAAATAAAACAATTAAAAATTTACTATATTTATAAATAAACGTTTACTATTTCTGTTATTATTTTACATGTTGGCATTCAAAAGATTCAAACACTGTGAGAGCGTCGGTATTGAAGATTTTGCTATACTGTCTGTATAAAATATTGTTGGTACAAGATTGCTTACCGAAATAAGCGGTTTTTGCAAGTGACATTGCGCCCATCGATAACAGTGATGCACATGAGTGTTCTAAAATTATTTAGTTTTGTGTTATAACATCAAACTAATCGTTATATCGAAGTATAATCAAAACAGGGGCGTAGCCAGAAATTCCAATCTGGGGGTACCAAGGCTTTCTGGAGAGACACTGTAAATGCGAACTGGGGGGCATGGCCCTCCGTGCCCCCCCCCTTGGCGACGCCCGTAAATCAAAAAGGAAGGTTATATATTTTCGACTGTCGGCGCTTCTATCTCGTCGAATTGATATACATATGCTGTTTTTATGAGAATTTGTTATCTTCCAATACAAACAAAATCCCATCTAAATCAGAGCAATAAATTATATTACATTAGTTATGATGAATTCGAATCTAAATAAAAAGGTGACACTTTTGTTTATTACGGAAATTGGACCGTAGATGTCAGACGTAACAGTCGTACTCTTTACAAGATCGTAGAGAGTTAGCGTGTTGACGTCAATTAGATGTCGAGAACGGTATCGCCGTAATTTTTGTCACGCTATATAATACACATGGAAGTAATTATATCCAGCGAAATTATTCTGCATTTTATTAGTTCATTAATTTTTTAAAACAAACCCCATGCTTCATTTGTTCGCACCATGGTCGCAATAGTCACCTAAACTCTATCAGCAGTAAAACTTAATTTTTAAAAGGTCCGTTGAAATTTGAGTATTTTATCACCACATGCTAAAGAATACTAATTGTGTGATAAATTAATTAAAGCTACATTCGCATGTTCATATTTTTCCACAAAGTTTGAGCTCAGAATTTAAGAGAAACATCTCGAATTAGAGTCCGCAATCGGGTCGGATCATGACCGAACCAGGGCAAGTCAGGTTGGGTTATAGTCTCCCTGGCTCCTGTCGGGTCCAGTCGGTTTTTTCAATCGATGCGGTGTCTATTTCACACAACTGTCACTTTATCAATACAAGTGTCAGGTAGGTACATGAAAAAATACTTTTTATTTACACTCAAAATCTACTTTGGTCTATTTTAAATGTTATATGTTTTTAGTATTGTTCACCTTCCAAAATTCTATACTCATTTACACTTAAACATTTTTAATTTCAGCTGTTATTTCATTTAATACATGTGATAAACCGTTTGTCTTATTTCGTTTGGTGGACAACCAAAAAATAACAAAAGATTTATTAAAATAAACCATTGTAAAACATAACAAAAATTACGATACCCGCAGTATATTGCTGATGGCGAAGACATAAAAATGCGGCTGAGATGCAAGTCCCAAAATGGTCTTGCTTATATAGGCAATATAAACCTATATGCAAATTAGCCAGTTAATTACTGGTTCTAGAAAATATGAAAGTCTTCAATAATTATAAAATTGTTTATGACAACAGCTTCCAAATATAGCAGTTTAGTTAAACAGGGTTTCGTTGCTACCTTTGGCTGATGCAGCGTGACACATAACACGCTAGCTCAATTCTGCATGAAAACGCAAACGTATACACCTTGCTGCGCTAAATTAAGTTTGTTGTCCAAAATGTTTAAATAAAAATCGATGAAATTGGTTGAATGCATTGGAAAGTTACGAAAATTTCAAAAATTTCTAGCCTTTTAGAAGGTTATCATGAAAACGCAGAGCTGTGATGGTGCAAAATTTTTAGACGCGACGCGTGGCCGCAACAATTAGAGGGTTGTCTATCGCCCCTACCCCATATCTGATCAAAATTTTTTTGGCCCACGAGGCCCGCGAGTTGTAAACCTATATCAGAGATCTTGGAAGTTATTCATTATTGATTTTAAACTATTCTTCAGCATTTAGATGGTAATTGTGTTAATAGCGTCGACAAAGCGCTGAAAATGCAGGATTATGCACATTACGGGCACCCACTACCCGTGGGTATTTGGGCCGTTACCCGCGAGCTCATGTTTTGAGACCGCACCCGGCCTGGCTCGCAGGTGTTAGTGCCTGCGCGCACACCTCTGTCAACACTTCATCTGTGGACCATTATTGCCAAACGCGAATAAGACTCGAGTTAAAACAGAAACCTAGTATATAAATTCTTTTTAAGCTATTAAAGTATAGTCATATTGGGTTTGGGTGTAGAATAAACGTCACGAGTTTTCCCAGTTTACGACATAAATAAATATAGGTATATTTAAAAGTTAAGTTTTAATGAAACGTAGTTAAATACTAGTGAAGAAATTTGGAAAATATATCGCCCAACAATACTAACCTGAATATTCAGCTGTATTCAATGAAAACGATGGTAACATTGCAAAGTTGGGTAATAACATTAGCAGTAACTGATGCATTAAACAGAAAGCAATATTCATTGTATACAATTTTCCTAGAAATTGTTTATATAAGTACTCATAAGTATACGAACATAAAAATTATTTATAATTGCAGCCCTATTTACTCCTTCCATAACTATTAATACTTAAATCATTTTGGTATCAATTAATTTGAATATTTTTTAAAGTCATTGCCTCATATCTGGTAATTAACACGATATAGATTATATCATGTCAATATGAGCAATCACTCGAACCAGTCAGCGTTTGTTGATGTTAGCAAAAGCAGCAAAAGTTTCTAAAGGATGTAAGGAAGTGCTGAATATGCTGATCTCTATGAACTACGCTAAGCTCAAGTTTGACCATAACATAACTCCCTATGTAATGTCATTGTTGACTTCTAAGTTAATTAGGTTAATAACCGTAACACTAAACTTCATAAGCTTTGCCGGCATTACTATTGTGCTAGCCAGGTGGAAGCGGCGTTCAATATATGTTTTCGGGGAATTGGTTAAATCCATCCTCGATATAGTAACCATTAATGTATGTTTAATATCTTATATTGGGCTTAGACTAAGTTTAAGTCGAGGGCCACCAAACTGTCCACCCTCCGCTATTCTTTTTGCAACAAAATATCCTTTCATCCTCAAAGGCAAGTCAAGATAGCTAATTAATCCCCGCTCTAGACTATTATTTCTGCAACAAAATAACGTTTCTTCCTCAATGGCAAGCCAAGTCAATTAGTTAATCCTTGCAGTGGGTTATTCTCTCTGTAACAAAATTACGTTTCATCATTAAAGATCAAGTCAGGTCAAGTAGTTCATCCCAGCATTAGGCTATTCTCTCTGTAACAAAATTACGTTTGATCCTTAAAGGTCAAGTCAGGTCAATTAGTTAATCCCAGGATTAAGCTATACATTCTACAACAAAATAACATTTCATCCCTAAGCGTCAAGTCAAGTGAATTAGTGAATCCCAGCACTAGTCCATTATTTCCGTAACAAAATAACGTTGCATCCTTAAAGGTCAATTCAAGTCAGTTATTTAATCCCCGCTCTAGAATATTATTTCTGCAACAAAATAACGTTTCATCCTCAAAGGCAAGTCAAGTCAATTAGTTAATCCCAGCAGTAGGCTTCTGTTTCTGTAACAAAATAACTTTTCATCTTTAAAGGTAAAATCAAGTCAATTAATGGGTCCCAGCACTAGGCTATTCTTTCTGTAACAAAATGACGTTTTGTCCTTAAAGGTCAATTTAAGTCAGTTAATCAATCCCCCCTCTAGACTATTCTTTCTGCAACAAAATAACGTTTCTTCCGCAAAGGCAAAGCAAGTCAATTTGTTAATCCTTGCAGTATTTTATTCTCTCTATAACAAAATTACGTTTCATCATTAAATATCAAGTCAGGTCAAGTAGTTCATCCTAGCATTAGGCTATTCTCTCTGTAGCAAAATTACCTTTCATCCTTAAAGGCAAGTCCAGTCAATTATTTAATCCCAGCAGTAGGCTTCTGTTTCTGTAACAAAATAACTTTTCATCCTTAAAGGTAAAATCAAGTCAATTAATGGATCCCAGCACTAGGCTATTCTTTCTGTAACAAAATGACGTTTTATCCTTAAAGGTCAATTTAAGTCAGTTAAATAATCCCAGCTCTAGATTATTATTTCTGCAACAAAATAACGTTTCTTCCTCAAACGCAAGCCAAGTCAATTTGTTAATCGTTGCAGTAGGTTAATCTCTCTATAACAAAATTAAGTTTCATCACTAAAGATCAAGTCAGGTCAAGTAGTTCATCCCAGCATTAGGCGATTCTCTCTGTAACAATATTACGTTTCATCTTTAAAGGTCAAGTCAGGTCAATTAGTTAATTCCAGGATTAAGCTATACATTCTACAACAAAATAACATTTCATCCCTAAGCGTCAAGTCAAGTCGATTAGTGAATCCCAGCACTAGGCTATTATTTCCGTCACAAAATAACGTTGCATCCTTAAAGGTCAATTCAAGTCAGTTATTTAATCCCCGCTCCAGACTATTCTTTCTGCAACAAAATAACGTTTCATCCTTAAAGGTGAATTCATGTCAGTTATTTAATCCCCGCTCTAGACTATTCTTTCTGCAACAAAATAACGTTTCATCCTTAAAGGTGAATTCAAGCCAGTTATTGAATCCCCGCTCTAGACTATTCTTTCTGCAACAAAATAACGTTGCATCCTTAAAGGTCAATTCAAGTCAGTTATTTAATCCCCGCTCTAGACTATTCTTTCTGCAACAAAATAACGTTTCATCCTTAAAGGTGAATTCAAGTCAGTTAAATAATCCCGCTCTAGACTATTATTTCTGCAACAAAATAACATTTCTTCCTCAAAGGCAAGCCAAGGCAATTAGTTAATCCTTGCAGTATGTTATTCTCTCTGTAACAAAATTACGTTTCATCGTTAAAGGTCAAGTCAGGCCAAGTAGTTAATCCCAGCATTAGGCTATTCTTTCTGTAAAAAATTACGTTTCATCCTTAAAGGTCAATCAGTTAATCCCAGGATTAAGCTATACATTCTACAACAAAATAACATTTCATCCCTAAGCGTCAAGTCAAGTCAATTAGTGAATCCCAGCACTAGGCTATTATTTCCGTAGCAAAATAACGTTTCATCCTAGGCAAGTCAAGTCAATTAGTTAATCCTAGCAGTAGGCCATTCTTTCTGTAACAAAATGACGTTTTACCCTTAAAGGTCAATTAATTTCAGTTAATTAATGCCCGCTCTAGACAATTATTTCTGCAACAAAATAACGTTTCATCCTCAAAAGCAAGTCAAGTCAATTAGATAATCCCAGCAGTAGGCTGTGGTTTCTGTAATAAAATAACGTTTCCCTCTTAAAGGTCAAATCAAGCCAGTTAATTAATCCCAGCTCTAGACTATTATTTTTGCAACAAAATAACGTTTCTTCCTCAAAAGCAATCTAAGTCAATTAGTTAATCCCAGCATTAGGCTAATCTTTCTGTAATAAAATGACGTTTCATCCTTAAAGGTCAATTCAGGTCTACAATACGTTTGAATTTGAACGAATTTCACAGATATGAAAACTAGTTTCTAGTGCAAACTGGTTATGCGACTGAAGACTTCGAAATGTGAAGAACCGGCTTCTAAGATTAATTTGCATAAACATGCACTGGAAGGCTATTTAAACCGACAGAAACTTAACTCTGATTCAGAACCATGTGTTGTACTGCTCGATCGAAACATTTTGTCCTGAACGTCTAGGTATCGTTTAAGGTGGCTGTAATAATCTTCATGAGCTTGTACCTTTAAAAAATTACAAATTCATGAGAAAACACTTGGGGAAAATAGTAAAAATCATAAGGAAAGGTTGGAAGGATTTCTGGGTGCCCACTAAGTGCCCTTTTCCCGCCGAACGCCTTCCTACATCCCTTCGGAGCCATTTGTCCCTCTCACCTGAACTGGTGTACCTTGGACACCAGTATTTGTTCAACAACAGAACGTTGAAGGTATACCAAAATTCAGTTCTAAGTTCATACTTACAATAGTGTAACACCATTTAATATTTGTTTACCTAAAAACACAATTTAATTTAGAACAATTATTGACAATAGATTATTGATGAATAATAATCCATCATCACCTGTCACTGCCAACAAAGCTGGTAAACTTTTCTGCTCTGCTAATTGAATTTTCTTAAATGGACATAATAAAATCAAGAAATATGTTGAAGGCATGCTAAAACTAAAATGTTCAGAGTTGTCTATCTCACCAGCTTTGTTTAGAAGACAAACTGAAAAAAACGCTGTCGAAAATATGGAACTTATCTGACGAAACGAAACAACTGTTTTAGACAATCTTTGAGGGAAAACTAACCATTAAAAATGGGGAGATTTTCATGTTTTTGGAGGATGAAATCAATCAATCATTAATGTTTATTTTCAAATATATAATACACTTAATGTTATACATAATATTCTTCGGCTGCAAGGTAACGCTTTAGAGTGAGCATGTCTATAGACTGACTGACAACGATTTATTTTGGACGAATAAACAGTAATAAACATCATACGGACTACAGAATCCAAGCCCGTCCGTAAAATGGAAACCATTTGTACTACGGGCCCAGACGTCGAATTGGGTTCTATAATTTCGTGTTCAAAATCCGTTGAAACGCTTTTGGACAAGTTTTCATACATTTTTAGGGATATTTAGGAATATTTTTTGAAAAATTGTATGTAATATGCCACAGAACTTGTGTCACGTTGTCATGCCAATACAGCTGCGTATCACGTAAGTACTTGTTCCAAATCTGACAAATCCTGAATGTAATGTTACAAAAATTCTGATACAAATATTTTAAATATATACCTGCGTTTACTATATATATATATTAAATATATAATATTAGAATATATAAAATATTAAATATATTAGAATATTTAAAATTATACCTTGTGCTCGAATTAAATTTTGGTGTAAATTTCCGTTTTGGAAAAATTCGGTCTCTTAAAGCCTTTCATGTTTGAATATCGATTATCCATTGCTTGCAAACAAATTTAATGTAATAGTGACGCCATAATCAAATCGACCATATCAGTTCTTGGTGTTCATGAACAAAACCCGCGTAATTGAAATTCGGCAAATTTTACTGTTCAAGTTATTGTTGTAATTTTGCGAGAAATTTCACGACCACAAAATGGTTTGATTTTATTGCAAAGCCGGTTTTTCGTAAACAGATTTCGCGAATTTCAATGGGTGGAAAAGGTTCGTCTAAATTTTATCGAAATTACAAAATAAGATGGTTGGTGGTGTCATCTTAATGGTAGTCGCTCAGGCAAACTGATTTTCGTAGTTGTTGTCTACTTAACAGCGTTGAAGGTCGAAAAAGCTGCGGTGATATATTTTAACAGTTGCCGTTTATGGAACAATGGAGGTGTAAAATTTTGGAAATTTGCCTTTGTAGCTACAAACGGTACACAACAAGTGAGGTGGGGATATTATGAGAGATTTAATTTTTGTTGCTACTATCACTAAACATTGTTGAAGGGAGGGAAACCTGCTTCGAAATGTTTTAGCAGCTTCCGTTTAAGGGACAGCGAAGAAGATGGTAAATCTGTGGAACCTTTTTTCTTAGCTACAGTCGGTGGGACAATGGAAAAAGTCGGTGAGAGATTTTACTTTTGTTGCTGCTATCTAGGAAACATCGTTGAAGGGCGGGAAAGCTCATTCCGAAATGTTTTCGATAGACAGACGTAGAGATATTGCCATTGCGGTTAACGATATTAGTGTCCAAAAACTGAATAGATCCTTGGGTTTCTTTTTCCATTCTGAACTTAATTGTATTATGTTGCGCATTGAGGTTTTATAAGAACAATTCAGTATCTGCTTCTTTTTGGAAGAACGTGCAAAGGTATTAGTCAATAGGCACCTGCAATAGAAGAGCGGTCTATATGTTGTTGGGCAATTATTAAGCCATTTGGCTTCTAACGTATTCATAAAAATGTTCGCCATTAGGTAGGACCTAACGGCGAGCTCATAGCAACTCCTTCGATCTGTTGGTAAACTCTGTTGTTGAACAAGAAGCTTGTTGGAACCAACAAGAAGTTGTGAAATTTTTGTAGCGCTTGCGTTAAAAACATCAGCTTCTTGTTGAACAACAAAGTTTAGCAACAGATCGAAGGAGTCGCTATAGGTTCGCCGTTAGGTCCTACTCTAGCTAACATTTTTATGAATAAGTCAGAAGCCAAATGGCTTAATAATTGCCCAACAACATATAAACCGCTCTTCTATCGCAGGTACGTAGACGATACCTTCACGGTCTTCCAAAAAGAAGCATATACAAAACTCTTACAATACCTCAATGCGCAACATAATACATTTAGGTTCACAATGGAAAAAGAAACCCAAGGATCCATTCAGTTTCGGACACTAATATCGTTAACAGCAATGGCAACATCTCTACGTCTGTCTATCGAAAACCAACTTTCACGTTCCTACTCACTAAATATGATTCCTTCGTATTTGGCAAATACAAAACAAAACAAACAAATACAATAGTTTTTGGACACTAATATCGTTAACCGCAATGGCAATATCTCTACGTCTGTCTATCGAAAACCAACTTTCACGTTCCTACTCACTAAATATGATTCCTTCGTATTTGGAAAATGCAAAACAGGCCTTATAAGCGGTTTGCTCTTTCGAGCATATCAAATCAATGTTAACTATAAGATCATACACAACGAAGTACGATTTCTTAAGCAATTGTTCGAAAAGTACTTGTTCCAAATCTGACAAATCCTGAATGTAATGTTACAAAAATTCTGATACAAATATTTTAAATATATACCTGCGTTTACTATATATATATTAAATATAATATTAGAATATATAAAATATTAAATATATTAGAATATTTAAAATTATACCTTGTGCTCGAATTAATTTTTGTAATTTTTGTTTTGGAAAAATTCGGTCTCTTAAAGCCTTTCATGTTTGAATATCGATTATCCATTGCTTGCAAACAAATTTAATGTAATAGTGACGCCATAATCAAATCGACCATATCAGTTCTTGGTGTTTATGTAATAAAACCCGTGATTGATTTGTACTTTACTGTTCAAGTTATTGTTGTAATTTTGCGAGAAATTTCACGACCACAAAATGGTTTGATTTTATTGCAAAGCCGGTTTTTCGTAAACAGATTTCGCGAATTTCAATCGAATAAAAAGGTTCCGTTGCAATTTTTATCGAAATTACAAAATAAGATGGTTGGTGGTGCGATCTTAATGGTAGTCGCTCAGGCAAACTGGTTTTCGTAGTTGTTGTCTACTTAACAACGTTGAAGGTCGAAAAAGCTGCGGTGATATATTTTAACAGTTGCCGTTTATGGAACAATGGAGGTGTAAAATTTTGGAAATTTGCCTTTGATGATAAACGAAGACAGAACAAGTGAGGTGGGGATATTATGAGAGATTTAATTTTTGTTGCTACTATCACTAAACATTGTTGAAGGGAGGGAAACCTGCTTCGAAATGTTTTAGCAGCTTCCGTTTAAGGGACAGCGAAGAAGATGGTAAATCTGTGGAATCTTTTTTCTTAGCTACAGTCCGTGGGACAATGGAAAAAGTCGGTGAGAGATTTTACTTTTGTTGCTGCTATCTAGAAAACATCGTTGAAGGGCGGGAAAACTAATTCGAAATGTTTTAGCAGCTTCCGTTTAAGGGACAGTGAGGAAGGCGGTAAATTTGTGGAACATTTTTTCATAGCGACAGTCAGTGAGAAAACTGAAAAAGTCGGTATATCTGTTGTAAACATTTTTGCATCTAATATCTACAGGATAGTGATGAAGGTCAACAAAGCTACATTGAAATATTTCAGCAGGCACCATTTATGGGAAAATTGGAAGTTGGGTAATTTGCGCGAAGCCTGTTTCCGTTGTTGAAATCTGTATAATAACGTAGAAGAGGGAAAGGTACGAGAGACTTGTTTTTACCTTCTGTTTGCCGGAAATTTTTAAGGTAGGGAAAGCTGCGGAAAAGTGTATTCGAAGCTGCCTTTGATGTAAACAACATGGAAGTGCGAAACCTGAGGAAACTTGTTTTCGTAACATCAGTTTGTCGGACAACGGGGAAGGAAGAGAATGTAAGAGAAAGTTGATTTTGTAGGTGCTATTCACTGGAAATGTTGACGGTCGTGCAAGCTACAAAGAACAGCTACCGCAGCTCACGTCTATGTGCCTATGGGGAACGTAATGAAATCTTCGGAAATTTGTTTTTATAGTTGCAATGTATTGGGACAGTAACGAGGACAGGCAAGATATGGGGGTGTGCATTGTCAAATCTCGTTTACGGGAGTATGGCGAAAGTTACGAAATGTCTAGGAGTCTAGCTTTCGTATCTGCTGTCTGCGAAATAGTGGAGCAGGGCGAGAAAGCTAGGCGTACTATTTTAGCCGCCGTTACTTGTAGTACAATGGGAAAGGTGCGACATCAGAAGGAAATTTTTTGTACTAATTGTTTGCGGGACAGTGGAAACGTGGGATAGTTGCTTTCGTTGAGCTGCTGTCTTCGTTGAAGGTCGAGAAAGCTAGGCTGAAATGTTTTTTTAGCTTCCGTTTATGAGACAAAGAGAAAAGTTGAAAAACCTTAGTAAAACTGTTCACTATTCACATATTTTCTGTATTAGTTACTCCTAAAACTGAGTGATTGCCTTCATGATAATAAAACAAGATCACTGTGCTCACAAATAGGCTGAACAACTGAACTATAATTTGCCTGAAGACTAGAGTTCTACATAAAATATTGTGAGGAAACTATTCACCATTAGGACCGTGAAAACACCGTTTTTAGAGTATTGGGTCAGTTTGATATGATCAAGTAGCTGACGCTTAGGGCTACATGCCGGTTTGCATTAAATCACTGATGGCAGTTATTCACAATATGCAAAGAAAGCACAAAACTTAAGTAATACATATAAAATTTATAGCTCAAATCATGTGTTTAAACTTTGGGCTGGTCCAAATTTCGTTTAACAGATTACATTTCATTTACACAACTTGTTCCTTCATGTTCGGCATAACTGTATAAGACCATCTCTTTACATTCTTGAAAAATCATTTCTACGCAAATTGGTGTATACCAAATTATTTGGAATTATGTGCGATGTTTGAAAATTAAAATTAGTTGAAATTAGAAACTTTTGTAAATCGAACGTATAAACGGCCATATTTCTCTCAGCGACTATCATTCAAGAAATTTCGTTGAACATATTACATTTCAACTACACAACTTCTTCATTCTTGTTCGGCATAAGTATACAAGACCATGTCTTTACATTCTTGAAAAATAATGTGTACGCAATACGCCTACATAAATTTTTTTGGATTATGTACGATATTTGAAAATTACAATTAGTTGAAATTAGAAATTTTATAAATCGAACGCACAAATTGTCGCACAAATCGAACATCTGTCAGTGACCATCATTAGGTATGTCCGTGTCAGATGTATGCCTGTCATCGCTAAACGTTCAACACAACGCGATTTGAAAACCGAAACTTTATACGCAGCAGATGTTTCTAGCCACTATCGTTATTATTTTGTGTGATCTCTTCAGTGTGTACACCAGAATATGCTCAAATTTCATGAGCAAAGCGTGCGTTAGTTTTTAATAATAATTTTTCAAGCTGTATATATCGTCAGATTTATAACATTAATAATTAATGAAGCGACCTAACACAGCTTATAATAATAGTGCTGAAAAAATAATAATATATATCTCAAGATAAATAATCCAAAAGCGTTAGGGTCAATGAAAATTGCGTTATTATCGTATTAACAAGAGCAACATTTCCTACTTGAACTTGAGATTGATAAATGGTTAGATAAACAAGAATCCGTGTTTTAGTATTCTCTAATAATATAAGTGCTGGTTACATAAATAAATTGCAAATAAGAATCGAGCAATTTGTGAGTTTTGCACAATCAGCAACGCTTATTTCGGGCGAATAGTTGCTCAGAAATACACAAAAATTCTGAAAAATACGTATTAAAAATGTTATAGTAAGATAATTTTATTTAGTTGCACTTTGTCATCATTTTGACATTGCGTCATTGTCAAAAATTCGACTTTCGGAATATACAAAAGTCTGGTTGTTCTTCTGCAACTCGTCGAACAGCGTTCAGCTTTCGGGTCAATCAAAGTTTTTCAGCGACACCAAGACGTGTCGCATCGTATTAGAAGGCTTCAGCGCCTAGAAGCTTCGTTTATTGTCACTCGTTTGGTTTACGTTGTTTTCTTGCCGAAATCGATTGCTTCTCTCGTTAGCCTCGGCGCACTCCACCCCTCGA
Organism: Trileptium ribeirensis; assembly: GCA_030248225.1. Lineage (NCBI taxonomy): Eukaryota > Metazoa > Nematoda > Enoplea > Enoplida > Thoracostomopsidae > Trileptium > Trileptium ribeirensis. The sequence goes on from JASANE010024261.1 coordinate 87,286, forward strand.
CAAACAGCTTATTGGCTCCAAGTTGTCGGTCTAGCTTGTTCAAATATTGGGTTGTTTCATGATCAGCTAATAGTGGATTTGATGGCGGCTTTGGTGGAAATATTGAAGCAATTCTTGGTGCCTGCCGTCGTTGTACGCTATAACGGCTAACTAAGCTATTTCCAGCATCGCTTGGAAGAATATTGATTGAATTGTAAGCCCCATTCGTGGCAAAGTTATCATAACTTCGCCTTGAAGCAGAATCATAGCCTCCACTGTTTGCCGACCAATGGCTTGCTTGTGATGCTGGATATATCTGTTGCGGCAGCACGTTTGGATTATATTGGTAATTGCCATTACTGTCAGTATTATACGAAATTGTCGGTGAGCGATAATCCGGCTTACTACTTCCATAGTCGCCACGATTTGTCCGATAATTAGGCCTAGAATAGTTGCTGGAAGAATGTTTGCTGCTCGATCTAGCTGAATAGTAGCCATATTTGTTATTATTACCACTGTAATAATTTTGATCACTCGACGCATACCTGCTGTCTCCATAATAACCGGAGTTGGTACTATACTCCCGTTTCGCCACAGCCCGTTGGTCGAATACACAGTTACGACTTGTTCCATCGACACAGTCCCCGTAAATATCACGGCAATGACCAGGACCACAATAGCATATTGCCGAAAAGCAACGTTCCAGAGTCCGACAATGATTGTCCGATGAACAGGCTCGACCCCAGCCCCAACTCCAAATTTTCGAATCGATCTGGGATATATTGATGCTGCAGACGAGTATTGCGAACAAAAAGGGTACTGGTTTGAGCACCGATAAACGCGACATAGTGAACACGCTGTATTCTATATTCACTTTCTATGCTCAGATTATATAATGCAAGTTGTTAACTACCTGGAGGCAGCAGTTTTGATTGGGTTACTACAAATTTGCGTAATAGTATATATAATAATGTATTTTGAGATATGTAATTATCTGCAAATGTGATAATTCAAATTACTTTATTATTTGTGGCTACACAAAATAACTTACCATATGTTAGACAAACATACCGTATACCTATAGTAAACCGTTGGGTTTGCCGAATAGTTTAATAATGAAACACGTTTTTGCGCTGCGTTTGGGGTGTCTGCTATTTTTATCCACTATGCATGGTTGACTTGACGTCAACAAGTTTCTCCAAATAGAGGGCTTTCTAGTGGTTTACTGCATGAGACAAATGCAATTTTAGAAAACTTCTTCAATAAGTGACATTTTTGCAATTTATTCTTCGTTACTAAATAAAATTATATAACCTGCTGTAATGTATATCATTATGCTTCTTTACTACTGCACTAATTCAATACTACATTACACCAACGAGCATAACTCAGTACCTATAGGCACATGTCCGTAATATTTTACTAATTGAAAGCGTTTTCACTATCGGCACATAACAGGTAAATGGTTATTTTCAGATTCATCCAGTTAAAAATTTGTCATTTTTAAAGGTACAGTGATAATTTTGGCGCCTTACGAATCATCTCGTCAATGCACTTCGAATTGTTTATAAAATAATACATTTAATAATTTGAATTTTTTGCGAATTTTTTTTGGAAATCGAAAAAATTTTCATAAACAGACGGAATGGACGTTTACTGAACCGCATCATCGGCTGAGTCGAATATGCTAAAGTCAATTTTTCTCACCTGCACGGTACGGATCAGTGTCTCCTTTATTGCAAACAGCTTATCATCTTACAATTACCACTGAGCTAAATCATTGCTGTTACTCGGAGCTTTAAAAATTAACGCATTAATAACAACACACGTGCAAACGTTACTTTTAAAAAGTCAACGTGTGTTGTCGAATAACTACAACTGCAACTAAACTGTTAATTGTAATGTTCAAAATGTTCAAAAACGCATCAAACCAAAAGTTTCATTTGGCACCAAATGCTAAATGGATTTAAATGCTGATTCAAATGCTACCTCTAAATTATAGAATTACCTGCAAAAACATATAACTGAATCATTTTCGAATGCAAACTTGTCTTGATGGTGAAACATCCATCGTTTCGCTCGCTTGAAATACCAGATATCCATGGTTTGACAAAACTTCATTATTTTGATCGCAAAAGAATTACTTTTATTTTGAGCTAAAAATCTAGTTTTTTCATGAACATATGCGGCTAGCTTCTGAAACTTGGGCTTAGATATTGATACTCCAGTCAGAAATCCAGAACTAGGGATGAAATGAGAATGTTAATTTTGAGGTGATTACTAGATAGCTAATTTCAAAATTGAATATTTTTGATAGTGCACTTGTCTTGCAAAATGACTGATACTTTATATTATCTAGATTAATGAAGTTTACGCAGAACTAAATCATAGAATAAAATAAAAAGGTTTAAGACACTAATCAATTTTAATTACAAGTGCGTGATATTTTATTGAAGAGCATCCTACTTTTCAGCTTATTCACTTTTAGCTTAACCCGTTTTGCATTTTAACGAGTTTAAATATTTTACCATTACACTTGGCTGTCTCCAATGTTTAATAAGTCAAATCTGTTTCTCTTAACGCTTTTCACGCATACTCAGCTCATGTAATTTACGAAATTCATTCTTTTCAAGCAACAGTTTTTGGGATTGAGTCCCATGTTATGGTTTGTACGTTTTACAGTATATCCAGGTTTTCAAGGTATTTTAGTTTTCCACTAATTTAAAATATTTAAATTCAAATTGTGGTTTTAGAACTTATTCAGTATACTCCGTGAGGATTTTAAACAAAATTACAAATATAATTTCTTAAACTGTAAAATCTAAATTTTATTTTATTGGTGTTCGGTGTCATTCGCCGGGTCAAATTGAATGATACTAAAATTTAGGGCAATCAACAGAGGCCCTCAAAAATTCCAGAAATATAGGTATTAAGCCTTTATAAATATATGTAAAATTAGAGCACAGGGGTGGACAAAATGAAACACCACAATTGCAGTAGGAAGAAGAGCAGTAGCCTGCTTACTGATAGCAAATAATAGGCAAATTCAGCTAAATTTGTAAATTGGATGTTCCGCCTTATGTACAACGCAATTTTGAGAGTACAAAACTGGGCGACAGTAGTGCGAGTAACGCTTAGCGATAAATACTAATTAGAAACTAGCTGCTATCGTCATAACAAAAAACAGGAAACTTTTTCAAGCATGGAGCTCCAAAGCTTTACACATATAGCGTTACCCGTAAAGCGGGAAGTGCTGCATCCGTGATTGCACCATGTCTATAACAAAACATAAAGAATCTGCCAATCAACAATTTATATATCTTTTACCATAGGCAACAAATCATGAACAGTAACCTATCGCAATTTTTCGTGAAAAGGAAAATTCATTATAAAACGTCTGAAATTTTGTTTTAAAAAGAAAATTTTTTAGGAAAAACGCTCGTTTTCTTTATAGAAGAAAAATTTGAGAAACCTTAATATCCAAACAAACAATTTTAATAATACGAACAAAGAATTAAATTACGACCCTTAAAATACACATAATATTTTAACCACAGAGTATTTTGTCATCATTTAGCAACGAGTTGATTTAAAGGAAACTTTACTGCGCGGTAAAAATGAAGGTATAAAACAGAAATGAAGTCATTATGATTGAAAAGTTAGATAAGGTTTCTTTCTCCAATGTCTTCGTTACTGAGTGCTTTAACTATTAATATAACCACTTAATATGAGCAGTAAATATTGTTTTTATAAAATAATTCCTGGTTCTATATTAAATAATAATAATAATGACTATTAAGTTGTCTTTGTGGCGCTATGTAACTATGAACACTCATTTGCAAACTATATTTAAGTAGTTTTTAACTTTGAGGGTTGCAGATTTTTGCGCTCAATTCGCTTAAGATTCATAGTATATTTATAATTCCTATAATCAAGAGTCAGTGTGTGAAACTACTCAGCTTTTCTATATTAGTAATAAATGTAATAAATTAAAAAAGTGAGCAATAGGCTAAGTATTTGGTATCTTATTTGTGCATACACGTATTTCAACTCAATATTTAATCAATTTATAATAAGTATCACTTTTTAGACGATTGATGTCAATTCCACTATACAATAAGCTCTCCAGCAAAAAATTAACTAATTAGGAATATCAACTAATTAGCTAATTAGTTAACTGTTAATTAATTAATTAATTAATTAATTAATTAATTAATTAGTTAATTAATTAATTACTAATGAGCTAATGGAAATTTTGACAAAAACTATATTTCCAGCACCTGTCGGACATTATATATTTCAAACAAAAAAACTAAATCGGGCCAGTGGTTATTGTGGGGTACGACGGACGGACGGACGGACGGCCAGACAGACTGATTTTTCCCTCTGACGATAGCAAAAACGCTTCGCTTCGCTCTGCTCAATTACGTATCTGTCGTTTTCGCACTAACCCCTCCCAGATTTTCGGCGCACCAAGTGACTCGAAAACTTGACCAATCCCACTAATCTTCTCACAATGCCACATCCAGTCCACACAGGATTTCATACCACCGACTTACATCCTATCCAGGTTTTTGACCACTAAGTTCGAAACCCCAGCTTTTAAACCCACGTTTTCAGACCTCTCCCAGAATTTAGATCCACTTTTTAGACTCCTCCAGGTTTCCAATCTATTTTTTGAGACCCCACGTTTTCTTCCCACTAAATCAAGAGGTCCAATTCGGAAAGGGGTTTCAAAAATTGAGTCGAAAACCTAAGAGGGTCCGAAAACTGGATCAACGTCCTAGGACGGGTCTGAAAAATTGGATGGAAAACCAGGGGGCTGTATGAACTTACTGGTCAAAAAGCTGCGAGGCGTATCAGTCTGTGGTACGAAAAGACGGCGGGTGTCTGGATATGGTGGTCCAAGAAAATGGTTGAATTGATCATGGTTTGGATGCACTTAGTCGCTCGAAAACATGTGAGGAGGTCTACCACGGGCGATAATATAAAAAGCTGAGAAGTTTCACACCCTTCAGCAAATTCAAACGTCATCGGCTCTTCTTGATAAAACAAATCATACATCGACAGTTACTCGCAATAATTTTAGATTTAAAGTTTCTACTATTAGCAACACGGTCATATTATTGCAGGCAGTTTAAAGGCAAAAACCACTGAATTATATTGGTTTAGCTATGGGCGGTCTAGAGCCTACATAAGAAGTGAAGGTTAAACAAGACGGACCTAGTACATTAAATTCTGCACAATCTAAGCTTTCCTTATTGGCTTCTGTGTTTATTTTCGAGTAGACATGGCGCAGATATATTCCAAATACAGTTAAAAGCACATAAGTTAGATCACACTGCTAGTGCAAATGGTTGGTAAAGTTCTAACTTAGCAACTGAAAGTCCAATGTATTTAATCAAGAGCTCAAAATCTTGTCATTAATGTGTTTTACGTAATTAGCTTGGGTTTAATTTTCTAAAAACACATCTTGCATATGTCTTTTAAATCTTTTTCAAAATTTTAGCGCTGTATAACACGCAAATTAGCAAATATCAGTTGCCTCCAATTTATCACTGCAATGATTAATAAGGCTTGCTGTAGTCAATTGTTTTTAGCAACAGTCCATGATAATCGACTCTGCTGAAGAGTGTGACACTCTTCTTCAGGTTTTCATTGTTTTCGTCCGGGCTGCTTCGCAGTATTTTCGCCCTTTGCCAATCAGGTAAATGACACACCAACAGGATAATAAACAAGCTTACTCCACTCATTTTTTTGGACCACCACTTCTAAACTCCCCAGATTCTTGGACAACCAACATATACCCCACCTATATTCATGAACTATTAACATAAGACCCCTGGCTCCGTTCATAAACCTTTTAAATTACACCCACCACTATTGACCATTATTGTTCATTGACCACTATTTCACATTAAACATGTTGACGGACCACTATTTCAGAGCTCCTACATTCATGAACCAGTTTTTCAGGCCACCTATATTTATGCACCACATTTTTATCAATGACTTGAGCCAAACTGCACCAAATTTGTGTTTATATTTTCAAAATTGACAATTTCCTAGCCAACGATTATGTATAACAGAAAAGACCCTGTTATTTTGTGCACTTTGTCGAGTTTTCACTGAAAATTAACTCTTAACTTAATTCTTAACCTTCAATTTTACACAAAACGTTATATACCTATTCAGCCCTATATACATCATCCGGATTACAATATCAAAGTTTACAGACGCTGTGTAAAATAATTTTGGCATAAACAAGGTGATAAATACAATGTTAAACATAAATCGTGGCTTAATTCTATGGATTGTAATCGCATCATTATTTGAGTATTGAATCGGTTCTTCACTAATCGTTACCATCCTGCTTCTTAGCATATCATGTAGTATCGGGTGCCCGTAAATCGATTATTTTATTACAAAATAATATTATATAGATATTTATATAATGTGCACATATGGACATATCATGTGTGTATTTATACATATAATATAATATATATACATACATATATAAGCCGAAATAAAATAAATTAAATGAAAAATAACTCCGTTATTTTTTGTCTACTTAATGTCTAATGCGTCAATCTACAAACATTCCAATTTGTCACTTATTTCAGAATCATAGCGATTGATTTTTAAGAATTTGTCATATAAGAAGAAAATTTTTTTAAAAATATATTAATATAAAACATATTCATAAATGTAAATTGTATATATATATTTTACATCAATACATTATTATAACCAGAGACAGAATTTCAACAGAAACTTGTCAGAAAAATGAAACTGTATTATTTTGAAATATCAGTGAAATTGATGAAAAAACCACCTTGTGTATGAAGAAATCATATAATTTTAGGTTAAAAGTCACAACTTTGACACCAGAAAGAAAACAGTATATAATTTTCTAAAACAAACATAGAACTGTAAATAACGCCTTCGACGAATTCAAAAATATATGAGTATAAAATGAATATCACATTATAGGACTATATAATGAGATGAATTTTTCAACCGCAACATCAAAAACCACGGTTTTAAAGACGGATTTTCAGCTGACTTACCCTCAAATCTATGAGGACTTCGACCTTCTCTTCCACAAAACCAGTGGCTTGTCCGACTCATACAAATATAGGGTTATTGTGTTTTGTGAAAGAAAGGCTGACATCTAACGCTAGTAAACCTTACAGTGTAGTCAAGTGTAACACCCTTCTCTTTTACTGTCGTACCTGTATGATAATAGAAGAATTATGTTAGGGTTTTGCGCGTAGCTACGAAGTTTGACCCTCAAATAAAATTCCCCAGTATTTTTCAACATATGTACAAGTTATATAAATTTAAAAAACAATAAAATTATTAGCAGTAGAATATGGCATAATCCATAGTTAAATCTCTTTAGAACAAGTATTTAAAACTACTGGATCGAGTTTCGGGAAAAAACTGCTTCACAGCTGCATAAGCAGCTCAAAACTTAAAGAATATAAATTTTGTAGTTGACTCGACAACATTCTCTGGAAAGATTCTCTGGAATAAAACTAACATAATTAAAAAGGTTAATTGGAAAGTTAAAAAACTCAAATATATTTACTTACATGGTGTTAGGATTTTAAATCACGTTTAGTTATTTTTTATGCTCAAAATACCCATTCCACAAAACAATCCTGAATTCTAATTATTTCAATTTTCCTTTATTTTTTGCGATAAAGTAATTTAAATATTAGTTATTGATTTTATGGAAGATAATTCTGCAGAATTTTTACTGACATGTTAGTTGTCAGACTAATATAGACTCAAATTCTCACTGTTAAGCTACTAAGTTTACACCGAAGATGTTCTGTATAGGATCGTTAATAAAAACAAGCAAAGGATTTCTTGTTTTGAGCAAAATTTGGAAAAAATATAATGACGTGTCACATTCAATCTTTTGTATATATAAACTAGTCAATGCTGTTGTCACGGCCGATCAGCTTTTATCTGAATTCATGATCTACATTAAATCGGTCCAATCCTGGCGTATACTTTGTTCTTGCTTACTATTTATCTCGACAAAATTATTCAATGTTACTTTTTAGAATAGTGCACAGCTTTCTTACACATACACCACAAGAGCTGTAATAAACATATCCATATTAAATCAAATAACGATCCTAAATAAAATCCCGCTATGATATGACACCGCTTTAGTGAAGCACCTTTATAGAGAATATGAAATTTTCTGACGTTTCTGTGGTCCTATACAGATTTTTTCAATCACAATCGCATATAAAAGATCCCGAAACATGCAAGCAATGGGTGACGCTGTGTTGTAAATTTGGCAGTAAAACGGAAGACATTGTCGCTAAAGCCACAACTGCTATCATGACGTTGCGTTATTGCACCAGTGCTGGATTAGGCTGAACAATAATACGGTAGTCAATATTGTCCAATAATTTTAATATGTGATTTGATACTATAACAATCTTTCAAACAGGGTAAGCATAAGTTTACTAGCGCGAGGAGGAACAGATAGAAATAATTTTATTTCGCAAGTCAAACATAGAAAGCGTGATGTGATTGATAAATAAATGAGTTTATGTGAAAGTTTAAAGTTGCTCTATGAATAAATAAAAAAATAATTTTCATTATTTAATAGTTTTAGCTTTCTTTTGTGGTAGTGATAATACGAAACACAATCTAAAACCGCGTGAGAGAGAAAGAGAGAAAATTATTTTCTATTTTCTCAAAGTCCTGACCGGATCTATTCCATTATTTATGCAACTTTACTCGCCATTTTATTACGAATAACAGCAGTACGAAGAAAGTTCAAATGTAAAATAAATAATTGTCAAAGGTTTATTGAATTGTATCAACATACGCGTTGTGGTGGTGTCGTTACAAAAAGAAATTGCGTCTAAAAGAATCCTTGTTTTCACCTTTAAAAGCTGATCTCGTTTCGACATCATTATAAAAGTTTTTTGTAATAGAATATTATTACTTCTGCCCCTCGACTAAAAACTGATAAACGACACATAGTTTAATTGTAGAATCGACAGACCGTGGTAGGATCACAGAAACAGAAAATTAAACAAAATTTATTTGCAGTTTAAAATTTAACGTTTTTCGTCACGCAAAACCATCAAACAACAGCTATATTTGAGTTTTAGAAAAAAGGACATTTCATTATCTGAAAGAGTTCCATTACCTAATTTAAAAGTACATCCATATGAAGTAGTAAAAATGTTAACGAAAAAAATGTAAACTTTTTCAAGGTTAAGTTTTAAACAAAATATATTGCTCCATAAGCTTTAAAAGGGCTTAACAAACAAATTGACTCGTAAAAATTTAAGGAGTACAAAGAAACTTTTTCAAATTTGTTCAAGATATATAACAGAGAATAGCTAGCTCGAAAGGAATAATAGTGTACATAGTAGTGAACACCATTATAACCACGACGCCTTGTCGCCACGATCCGTTTCACTTCTAAGACCAGTCGCTTGCTAATAGCGTTCCCCGTGGTCAGCTTACGTACAGGGCTGGTAGCCAAACAATTCAGGATCAGTTTCCTTGTGCGACATAAAATTTGTTTTAACATTATCCAGTATGCCGATTAATTATTCATATTTGAAAGGGTTAAAGACAGCTAGTATATGTTCTGTTAATTAAATAAAATGGAATCCAAATAATTATTCTTTCATCTGTATATATAAGCCAGAAAAAACAAAGCTACGCCGAATCTTTTCCTTCAACCCGCCTTCCCATACCGAAATTGTTCAATCATGAAGACACAGCGAATGTTCTGATACTATTCGACGAGCTGGTTCTGAAAATATGCATTTTTAGGTCAAAAAATCTTCCCGATTTTATTTGGATTGCCTTGATGACCAAAATTTCCCAAAAAATTTTTCAGTATAAATGCATAATTTTACATATCATTCGCACACCATAATGAGCTGGACGATTGTTGGTCAAATTGGCACAGTCGGTTCATGAGTGAACGACTCACGACTCAGGCTAAACTTAGGCTTAGTCTTAACCCTTTAGGATAAGATTTTCACAAAAATAACAATAACTGTTTTACCCTGGAACCGATGCAGCTTATTTTATCACTATTTGACTCAGCTCGTTAATGTGGTGCGAGGATATGTAGAATAATGCATTTATCGATAAGATTTTCCTAAAAATTAAAGGTACCAAATGATTGAAAAAATATTTTTTGTCCTAAAAGACGCCGAAATGGAGAATCTCATGTAGCTGAGTTGAATGGTACCAAAATTATTGCTGTATAATCAAAATGGGCTGGAGGTATGAAGACCGGCGCTGTATTAGGCAGCAAAAGAGACACTAATGAATTTAATCCAATAACGTAGTCGTCAATATGGATTGAATTTTTATATTTCTTAAAAACCTGACTTGTCAGCCTGAAAATTCAGTGAACAATTTGTTGCAATTAAATATTTAAAATGTCTTTAACTGTCAAAAATGCTTAAAAATCATTTATTTCAATGCGATGCTGACTAATAAAGTATAAATCGAGATTCGTCAAACAATATTGTTCATAATTAAATAAATGGTAGGTAGTCCAGAATTATTTTGTAAAATTAACAGTATTAAGCGTAGGTTAACAGTTCCAGGGCCAAAAACTACTACGCAAAAGATTCAACAACAATAAGATTATAATTTTGGAGACAGAAAAAAGTGTTTTGGGCTTAGGAACAATATCACTTTAACACCCTTCCCTCACTTATGACCAATCTGTGTAAAATCTGTTTAATTTACGTTTGCTGATGCAAACAATGGTTTAATAATTGCTCTTATAAAAAAATGGCTTTCTAATATGATTACGAAGCATCCGTCAGTTGAGCATAATTTTCACCTATAACCTAAAAGGACATACTTCAAACGACTCAGTGTCGAGGCTGACTCGGCTCCAAATTTTGAGGTCCCCCGCGACACCACTTCATTCTCGAGAGGTTGGGGATCTTGCATGTTCAGCACAAAATTTTAAAATGAAGGTAATAAAACATGTTGCAAAATCATCATATAAACGGCAGCGGTTCGAAGTAGAGACAGTCGGACCTTATTGGAAAAATTGTGACTATAAGCGACTAAATTAGCTTTGTATATCGCTGGACCTGAGTCAGACTCGTCCACCCGAATATGGTCTATAATAGAAAACTACTGCGATCTCTAACGTGCTACACACACATTTGCCTTCATTAAATAATGACAACTAGCATATAATTTTTATTTTTTAGTTAAAAAATTTCTGACAAACATACCTAAAACGTCATCATTTTAGTGACGTAGAGATTCTTTAGGTTAAGTTTTAGTAATAGTTAAATGTTGGTTCCCACGCACAAATATTTCCAATAAATTTGTACAATTAAGTTTTCAAATGGCAGTTAGAATGAGAATTGTGTCTTTGCAACATTTTAGTTGTATTTAATCATTACCTACATCTCTAGGAAATTTTTTGAACTTTTTTAGACAAAAACGATGTAATAATATCGCGTCATAAACGTATTTAGTCAGCCTTTAGTTTAAGTCAAGGACGAACGTTTGCTTTGTAATCAGTCCAAACTACTGTGAAGCCTTAGTGCACTAAATTGAGGAAGCATACTAACTTTTCGTATTAAATAAACGGCCTTACGGGGAACAAAAATAACTCATAATAATGCTTTCCACAAAATATACAGTGTTTAGTTGTACGTTTACCATTTTTAATTATGTCAAGATGAATGCAAGATTCTTTAAGGGCGGAAAATATTTCGGCAAATATAACCGTCGCTTTCTCTATATATAAATGGTGGATTTATTACATAGCTAATGCGTTCTCGAAACCTTTTTGCTGTTTTGCTAAGTTCAATTGTCACCGTAGTCGGGAATTCGCCGACCGAGGCCCTTCTTTGTGTTCGAAACGTTTGGAAGAAAACCTCCTGATATATGTACATCATAGGTGTCAAAAGTTCGTCGGTTCAGTTTACTGGTAGATGGTATCAGCAGAGATATGAAATCTGCGGTGGATAGGAATCAGTTGGGGAGGGGGGCTTAAATTTTTGAAATTATAAACTCGGAATTTTTCTCAAATGCCTTTGGCGCTCATTTGGGGTGCAGCCTCGCCGAGGGAGGGTAAATGTGGCTTTGGGTGGGGGAAGCAGATCGGTGTTGCGACCTTTAGCTGATAGCCCCGTACCTTCACTATGCGCACCCATAATGTACACATTTGGATGATGTTATTGAACGGTACAAATGTCTAGCGCCAAGTTGTTTTAAACAGGCTCAGTCCGTTGCATTCATCATGGTCAAATCACGCTGCATTTCCACAGTCCGCTGTCATTTCACAGACTTTGCTTTTTGCGATAACAAAACTTGGATGGAGGTTAAACAAAGTCACACTCCTAGGAGCTATACGGAACGCCGTGTATTATATAATTATTATGGGGTGCTGACGCCAAAAATGAACTTATTTTCCAGGTAGAGTAACTTTAAACTGTATTAAACCTGCCTCGTGTGCTCTGCATTATTTGGGCTCACTGACATGGTTTGCGGCCTCGCTTAGACTAACCGCGGGCTTAAGAGTACATATTATATAAATTACAGCACATCAGCAAACGTAGAGTAAATTTTATTCGATAAACTAACTTTCTCCATTTTTAAATCCTTCTCCTATTTCACAGTGGACCTTACCCTAGCCTAACATTGCAGGCTAGTCGCCGTTTTTGGAGGGCGATTGGACGACCACGTCTGACACAAAAAATTGGACAGTATGCACTTGAAATATTAAAATAATCCAACAATGTACGATACACGATGCTTAGTCTGAGAAATTGTCGAAAGCGATGTAACAGCCTCACGGCCGTGAAAAATGTCGGATTTTATAATGAAAATTACCCTGAATATTGATTGTAAACAAGTCTGGTTCAGGTAGTCAGCAAATAATTTTTATATCTCGAAAACTTTTAAGATAATTTACTGCTATTTTGTTAGAATTTTTTTGAAACCGGGTTTGTATTATTCCCATCCGGACAAACTCAATATGTATATCAATATACTTTGATGGCAGCGTTATACCCGAATTTGACGTAGTTTTGGAAGAAAACCCACAGTCTAGCTCACACATTGCGGTGTATAATTTGCCTCTAATCGGTATAAACAGTTCACTTCCCCTTCATGGATTAAATGTCTTTAGCTTTAGAAATTGTGTTTTCTGTTTATCTTGCTAAATGATGTCATTGTCCCATCATACCATGCGTTTTTGTTCAAATTAACAATCTATTGTTGTTGTTGTTATTGTTATTGCAGTTTTGTGTTTATTGTTGTTTATTGTTTCAGATATGCATCTGAGTTCATTGGTCAAAAATCTAACACCATCTATGAAAGCATACATTGCTTAAGTCCTGCCGTGTGTTTTTGCAGTCCCATTTTATTCAGGATTTGGCACAGGACATGGCGTCATCTCACGCAGATAATATAGTTTGACAGCAAATAATTGCCATTTTACAGTTGAGCCACAGTGCGCACACTTGGAAAAATACACACAGAATTTACATTTTTATACTTCTTCGAGCTGCAGCGTTTAATCACCGGTAATAAACTATTTATTACTACTATAAAGCAGGGTCTCGGTTGGTCGTGAACTCCCAACTACCAGGAAAGCTAGGTTTTAGTTATTAACAGGCTTGTCGTAAGAATGGGGACTGGATTGGGCGGGGATTAAAATTTTTTTTCGTGGGGATCATCACCCCATGTGGAGATTTTTCCAGAAATATTCGTTTAACGATGTCAGCTGTACAGTAAAATTTTTGTATGAAATTTTCAATCTTTTGTCTGCCGTTGTCCACTATGGGCTATGCTTACCATCAGATGTTCTTATGGTAGTTTCAGAAGCGTAAGAGTTTTGCTTAATTACTTTAAATTTTTCCTTCTTAAGTTAAGCTCAGATAAATTTCTTTACATAAAATTTATGTGATTTAATTGTAATTAATTTCACTAATAACAGCAGAACATTCAATATCCCTCGGCAAAAGAGGTCGCTCCTGATAGTTAGACAGACGGCAGCCACGGGCCATCCATCCATCCTGTCGACACTTCCGCTCCGGTTCTTGGGATCCGTCATACTGTTACCTCTCTCGGTGTCGATGCTGCATCGATGATAGTACTGCCGCTTGATGTTGCTTTTTGTTCATTTGTAGACATTGTTAATATTGTTGAGATACTAGATTTTCTATTATCACGTCTTTGGCGTTAATTTACTCGTAACCATAAGCCTCGAATATGGCTGAAATCATCTCATTGATTTTACAAGCTACGATTTTTACGACAGATGTTGACAAATTATACCCGTCGTTCCCAAAGTATAAGAGAAATTAAAACTATCTAGCCCACGGTGCTTATTTACTCGAAGATTTGATGTAGTATTCAAGGAAATGCCCGGAGAGCTTGGCTGGTGTCTGCCTTTCTATGATTCTACGACAATGGGGTAACGGGCAAAACGTTGGTTGTGAGTATTGTTCACCGTATAACTACGCAAAATTTGCTAATAAGCACCCTAACAAAGTGGTCAATACATTGCTAATTAATGCCATATTGCAAAACACTGCAGTAGTTTATTAAATAGCAAGCCCCTGAAATTAGACATCATTGACATGGCGGTGAGAATAGATGGAGATCCCCACGAAAATTTTCGTGGTATGGATATGGGGATTGAGATTCCATTCCCATAACAAGAGTTATTGCTAATATTTCAAAATGTTGTTTGACAAACGTAGAACACAAAACAAAAGCTAACTTAATTGGGCAACTTATGTAATAGCAGTTACAATATCTTAAGTGCCACAAAGTATAATTCCGAAAAAATAGTTATTCGTTAGTTGGTGTTGTAGTTTTAACTTTGACATAGCGGAAAATAGGAAAAGGCACAATATATTTGTGCTTCAGAGTACTTTTGTGGGCTATATTTTCTATAAAACTGCTTATTTACCGCAAAAAGGCGTATTTTTGCTAATTCAGTGCACTAAAGACACAACGGTAGATGTTTATAGTCACGGACATGCTAGACAAATAAGCGCGTATTTGAAAGACATGCACGGCACTAACAATTTCATTTACCACTTTTGGTGTTATTTTACGCAGAGATATGCGCTTTAACAAATTAGGATATCATGCATTTATACGTTGTCGAGTATATCCTTTGTCCGAACATAAATGACGGAAAGGTAGGTCTTTATTTAAGTACCGTCCATAGTGCGGGGCAATAAGAACAGCTTTTTATCCAGTCGAAAGTTACGTTTCTGCGAATGGGAAGAACTGTCACATTCATTTTATACTCACTCATTCCCCTTGATATTCCTTCTGCTCCCGGCTTTCTTGCTAAGGCTACGAGTCTTTGGATAACACATGTATATAATAGAGGTGAGGACGGGCCAATATTTTTCTGCCCGACCCGGCCATTGGTAAGTGGAAGTCGGCCCGGTACAGCCCGGATCTGCGATATTTCGGCCCGGCCTGTTCGCAATCAGGTGTCGGCCTGCCCGGAAGTGGCAAATTGACGTTGGCCCCGCGCGGCCTCGGTTCTGCAATATTTTGTCGCGACCCAGCCTGTTCGTATTGAGATGGCGGCCTGCTCAGTCCGGCCAAGGGCTGGTCCGGGCCGGGTCGGGCCACGGGCTGAAATTCTAACCTCTATCCTGTAACTACGTAACACGCCATAAGCCTAAAACATTTCACAGAAAATCAACAAAATGTTTCAAAGATTTAGAATTAATAGGGTTTTAGTATTTTGCCTTACAACTTGGCTTTGTTATTTTGCTTAGGCAAAACAGTTTTCACAGTGTTTGTCGTGTAAGTGTTCCGTTCATTGATAAGAAAACTCGAGGTAATAGGAAACTCACTTCCAGCATTAGCGTGTCTAGATTACACTTTGACCTAATAAATACCGCAAGGTTATTGTTGTGAGCTATTCCGTAAATGTATATCAGCAAAATAATAGCATAATTATATTCTTTCCCTTGAATATACCTAAAAGCTAGTTTTCAAAGCCAAAATTTCCTGGTTTCTCTAGAACTGTCGCTGGACAGTTTTAAGGGAACATATCACCGTTGACAATGTACTCTTCAAATAATCCACAGTGACGTGAGTTAATATTGGTTGAAAAGGACGAAATAAAACATGTTTTAAGCTAACAAACACTGCAAAACACCAGAAAATATCGCCTGATGTGGATTCGTTTGCTCGAAGATGTTACAGTATCAACGCCATGCTTAAGAGCTTGGTTTGTAACTAAATTTCGCCCAAGGCTGTTCTGGAGTGACGCAGCGCAGACGTCTCGGCCGCGATTTTGGTTGTTTAAATCTCACCTGTGTATACAGTGCGTCCCTAGAAATTTGTGTTTGCTACGGCTACTTGTTTGTTGCCAGATTTGAAAACGCTTAAACGCCATTGCACCAGAGAAATTGATGTATAAAACCAATTTTTATACCTACGACAATTACAGTTGCTAATACGAATGATAATGTAGGGAAGTAGTTACGTAGTTGTATTTGTTAAATAAAACATTGCTAATTTATTTTAACTTTTGTTAAAGTTGTATTGCACGGAGAACCTATAAACCTACGACAATTACAGTTGCTAATACGGATGATAATGTAGGGAAGCAGTTACGTAGTTGTATTTGTTGAATAAAACATTGCTAATTTATTTTTACTTTTGTCAAAGTTGTATTGCAAGGAGAATTATTTCAGACTAAATCTGTTAAGAACTTCATTACCTCTTTATATGAGGGATAGGTTTCCAGAGGGAAACCTCATCCACTACAACGCATAACATCATTAAACCTGGAGCAATAAGTAGCCACGTTACCATCATGGAACCTTATAATTCGTCATATTTTCTGACAAGTTCCGTTTAGAGCTGTGTTCTAGGATCAGGAGGGTAAAATCATTAATCGTAGTTGTGCTCGCAAATGCCCCGGCGTAAATGTAAATGTATCGTTATGTTAACATACTTATGTTGTATAACCATGCCAGTCATAATTTGTGTCAGTTTACCTAGGCCTAATTGCGTCGCGAAGGTTCTGATCGATTCCTTCCGTAAAACTTCAACACTGTGCGCCGTTCTCTCAATTTATTTGGCGTTCGGCAATTAACTGCATCTGTTCTAGTATTTGTAGTCCCTCTGCCGGTTTACGGCGCCATGACTTTACATCTTTGTACATTCTATGCACGGCGTGAAAAATTGAAGTTGTAACGTTGTCCTATAATGCGGGAATAAACTTAAGGTGACCCTGCCAACCACCCCATTTTCTCATTGCCGTCATCAAATCGGACACCCATGTTTACGGAAAAAAGACTTAATTTCATTCGGTTTTTCGCTAACCCAAATTTATAAAAATCAAATTCAAGTGCCAGAAGCTAGTCCTGAAATGAGCGATTTTAATTTGCAGAAATTCTGGTCGCTAATGTCTAATCATATAAATTTGGATTATTCAGTGTTCCTGAACAAAAATTAATGCAAAAGTGACCTCACAATTAAATCGATCTCATAGTTAAGCTTCTCGGCTTTCAAGAACAAAACTGGTTAGACTCAAATCGACAAATTTTCGTTCTCAAAAATTTGAGTAAATTTACTTTAATTTTCGCGAACACAAAATGGTTATCTTTCAATCGAGAACGCTGTGTTCGCGAACAATTTTAAGCCGAATTTTAATGGACCAAAAACGTTCCGTAAGAAATTTTATGCAAAATTACAAATCTAATGATGGCGGGGCCACCTTAAGTTTACTCTCGCATAACTTTGCTGCGCTGAAGATACAGTTAACGGAAGATACTTTAAATTTGTTTCGTGTTTGGTGTTTACGCGGATCCATCGAGTTTTCATTGGCGTTTTTTCTATGAAGCTGTACCGGCGGTGTTTGGTCAATGTTTCTGCACGAGTGGGTACGATTCCAATGGCAATAGCGTTTGAGTTAACCGATGTATTTCTATTTTGGTACTGCGGCAAGTCGCAGTCTCAATGCCGTTTTGTGCATTTGTTGTATAATATGGTCATCTGCTCGACAATGACTTAATGTAATTAGATTGTCTTTGGTTGTTTTATAAACATTATAATTGCCTTCCGCTTGCAGTTTGATTCTTGGATTCGAGATCTTCCATCTAACTACAACCTGTTTTACGATTAACTTTGTCATTTACTTGCATCGATGGTCATAAATTTTAGTCAAAATCTACATCGTTAGCAGTATCATAAAAACCTTTTTAAAAATTGGTTTCTAACATTTCGGCGGTCCATAAATTCTGCTGGGATCCATATTAAATATCGTAAAAACCAAGTTCACAAATTTTTTGCCTGATCGCAATTTAGTCTACAACATTGGGGCCACAAATTTTTCAATAAAACATTGGTGAGGAGAATTACGGTAACGAACACTTTCAAAAACACTCCGCCCATATATCGAGTTTTTTTGCGTTTGGTTATCAGTAGCAACGCTAGGCTTGCTCCGATACAGATTCTGATGGGCGCGACCGCCTTTTTAGAATCGCGAATCGGTGTTGTCGCCAAAAAGTTTACTTAAGGTTTAACCCTGGGGGATCAGTATGGGTTTGAATTTACTCAGTGACGTAAGCGCTTTATTTTCAGCTCCGGGTTTCTTTTCTAAGTTTCATACCGCATTCTTCGGGTGACAGTGTTCATCTTTTCTCTTGATTATATTATGTACACGTTCGTAACTTTTCTTCTGGGCACAGCTTTTAACTCCTCGTATACAGTGATATTAGTTTCTGTAACCCGAGGCTTGCATGTTCTAAATCGACTCAGTTACCTGTAAAAATAATTAAAGCCGGGGCTGGTCCTCCCCGGACCCTCGCTTTAGCACAGCATGTGTTGTTGGAGATTTATAGAGTGCTTATA
This sequence comes from Trileptium ribeirensis, assembly GCA_030248225.1. Taxonomy (NCBI): domain Eukaryota; kingdom Metazoa; phylum Nematoda; class Enoplea; order Enoplida; family Thoracostomopsidae; genus Trileptium; species Trileptium ribeirensis. The sequence goes on from JASANE010024261.1 coordinate 106,156, forward strand.
AATGTTGCCGCATTTATAATCTGTCGGGTTGTTTTATAGTAATGCGTTCGTCCAGGGTTCCATCGTCAATCATGTCAAATTAGCAATGGCGTTTCGGTTCTTCGAATTTACCTTAATGTAATTCACTGGTTTCAAGACTGCTGTCGGAACACTCCGGCCGTACGACTCTTTCGGGTTGTACACAGCCAGTTTAGCATTTCGAGATTTGCCTGTCGCTGGCAGCGATGATGAGTATCAGGCCTTGCGTCTTTAATGTGTTGGTATCTATATGAGCAAATCGGTCATGCGACTGTTTATGCAAATAAAAGCCAGGCATATAGGCGGTTCATTTCAATTCATCCGTTCACCTTTCTTTCGTGCCATCAGTTTCGATGTTAAAGTTCGGCGTATAGAGACCCGAGGACCAGGCGTAGGATCATTTCCGTCATTGAAATAATGATGGATCAATTGTTCGGGATCATTTATTAATAATGTTATATATGTATTCCGTTACTAATCTGTCATCTCTAGATTGTTGGTGGACAGAGCTATCAGCGTTAAAGTTATTGTTACCGGTGATATATGCTTGTACTAACTTGTAAACTTTTTTAACTCCATTGTATACTTACAATAACACGGCGTGGTTTTTTAGCGACTATGCTTCGGAGCGCCTATGGGTCCTTCGTGGTCAGTATAAAGAGAGTCTGGGAGTGAGCCATTTCGGCATTACCGAAGTCGAAAGGCTATATTATCCACTAGACAACGTTGGCCGTATTCGTACCGGCTCGTGCCCTTGAACACCCGAACCAGAGTGTGGCAATAATTTATAGGGTGTGGAGTTCCTGCAGGTAGAGGGGTTAGGCAGTCCGCGTACCCCGTTAGAGTTATGACGATTATATTTAAGCAACAGTAGGAAATGAAAATTTTCATAAAACATATGTTTTGTTATAATAACGATAAAACCAAATTTAAAGTTTTCTAACTTAAATTCAGGAAAATTTTAGCAGTAAGATTTCTAGTTGTTGTCTCTGGCATCAATTTGTACTTTTATGGTGGCACATCCTTTTTTGTTACGCTGTAAAATCAACATTTGATCGTAACGACTATCCTATTAAAACGTAGCGAGATTCTATGAAATGCAATAGTTATCGGATGAAATCAACATTTTGGCAAGGCATTGTATTTGATTTCTGGTATTATATTTGATTTCTGCGAATCTTATGACAAACGGAATCAAGCTTTCGTTTAGACATGAACATAAGTTCCGCTTCCTCTCATTTGCAAAACCGCTGTAAAATTATTATGTCGAATCAGAAATTATTCTGATTTATGTATATACAATCCTTAATAAACTTTAGATATTGCACTTCATTTGGTATCTTTCATCCACTAACTATGGCAATAATTACACTTTATTATGTCCACCAGAATGTCCTTGTGGTCAGCACCGTATCTGGTGGTGCTGCGATGTTGATTTAAAGCAGTCAGTCAAACCCAATCTTCGCAAATCCAGTGAATTCTCAAGGGATTTCTGCAAATATTGATTTAGTTTAGATGATCACGGAACAATGACGTCTAAATAGATATCACTATAAGCTTAGAAGACAAAACTTCTTAAAGTTGAAAATGTTTATTATGGAAATGGAAATGTTTAAATAATTTATAAATATTGTTAGATATATGCAAAATATTACACAGTTTCTTGATGATTATGAATCTATTGCACGGACCGGTTACACATCAATCACAGTACTAAACAGCATAATGATCAAATTTCTCAGACTTTATTGTATAATCTGAGAGAGTTTTCAGACAAAACCGATCTCGTTATATGTGCGCATTAATATCACTTTGCGAATTTGTTGAACTATATAAACATTTAAACCGTCTTGTGGAATTTTGTGCTGAGACTGTTGGGCTTAAATCATTGGCTTTGTTTTGTATCATGAATTTGGAGCTCTTCTGAAACAAGCAAATTACAATTTTTGCCGTAACATTCTTGACGGTGTCAAGATTTTCTTTTTGATTTCTTAACAACTTAATTTTTGTAAATAATTATAAATGCAAATGAAGATAAAATTACATTTGTATTACTCCGAAGATGAAAATATCACGACAATTTTTTCAGAATCGTCTGGTTACAGCTTTTCGATAGACGCAAAAAAATTGGATTTGCCTTCTTAATTTCTTAAGAACATAATACATAATTTGTTCTAATTATAAATATAATTACAAGATACAAAGCGTCAGCAAGCGACCGGCTCCAGTCCCACGAATAAAATGTACCGCGCTATGCGTTATTAAATACGAAATTATATGGCTCATCCATGAAATACAAAATTCAATAAAAACAACTGGGTATTTCTATGCCAATATTCTGGGTTCCAAGGCTTTTACAAAATGGAGTTTGTGTAAGTATATATTCATACAAAACAACCTAAATCTTATTTTTTTCGGGATTTCGAGTACTATGGCCATTTGAATTATGATTAATTTTTGCTGGACGGCAACCACAAAGATTACTTTCATGGTAAGTATTTGAATATTTGTAAATCGCACACATTTTTCAACATGCCGTCAAATTAATGAGTGATAAGCTTTGATTGAAGACAATAATGACAAACTTACACGGATGTGTCAGTCATGGGCTCCAAAAATAAGCAGTAAGCAACCTTCAAACTATTGATTAATTACCTTAGTTTAATTATGCATAATTTACAGCAAAAATAATTAACGAAAATACAACTTTAGTTGCTTGGGTGTAAATTATTACTGATTTTCGTAAGGGAATAACAAATGACAAATCTGTGCTCGACATTATGCCGGCTTCTAGTCATGACTCGAGACAGATTCAGTAGGCCAAAGGTATTAAAACGGCTCACTATAAGACTTCCAGGCTCACTATTTGACTAAAGATCGAAGTTTAGAGTTAAGTAGAATTCTGCAGATCACGGTTTAACCCGTGTGTAATAATTTATTGATGGATTTTTGAGAAACGCACTAAAAGTAGCATATAATATTATGGTAACGTGAACATAAATTTAATACCGGCTCTGTTGCAAACCACACGTTTGTCACTGGCAAGAAACTGAAATTCGCTGAGAGTTTGAGCTCAATTTGCTACAAAGCTGGATTACCCAGTCCAGCGTAAAAACAATAAAAATGACGCTAGACAAGGTTTTCGGGTATATTATGATAACCCCAACAACAGATTTCATCTTACCTGCAACATCGTACAAGTGATACTGAAAATCCTCAATCGAACTGTTAATATATTTCAATATTTAATAACAGATTAACAGCACTCTTTCGCGAAGGGACGCTTGTTCAGTCATGTGTATGGTCATGCACATGCAGAACCTAAGTAGCATCGCATTGTATTAAAAGTCACTTCATTAAAATTTGCTAATCCGTTCCACACGTACTCTTGTTGCAAATCATATTACAAAAATTGCATAAGGTAAAATGGCCATTAACAGTAGAAATATAGTTAGGTATATAGTTATAAATTCGATATCGCTAGATTACATCAAGAAAAACATCTTGCGCCTTTGGTGAAACAAATCCGTTACTGAGTTTATAACTATGAAATCCTCCATCGTGAACTATCTGCACTAGGTATGTGATCTTAGTTAAATAATACAAGTGCCACTGCCTACGGTAGTTGGTAAGAAAATTACTTTTGTATTAACCCATAAAATGAACAAAATAACGAAAACATCTTCAGAATTGTGTGAAAACAACATTTGTATACACTTTAAAACATCTGATTAATCATGTTTTCTAAGGTTGCGACATGATTTTCTTAGATTGAATGACTACCACACAGGAAATAAGCTTTCTTAAATTTTAGTTAATATCTAGTGAAAAGTGCGTCGTAACAAATTAATAATGTATTTAAAAACCTGGCTTAAATTTTTGCATTAACGGTTGATTTTTATGTTTTTACTACATTCTGTGCCCACCCCTTGAGTTGGTAACATCACTGTAGTTTTATATTGCATATGTAGCGGTATTCATTAAAAAAGAAACTGTCATGAACTCAATAGTAAATATTATGAGAGCCAAGGCTAAGTTTTAGGCTTAGTATATCGAGAACGGCATAGTTCAAACGCTAAATGTTAGATCGGCCTAACGGAACATTCGCAATTGTATCGGGTACGAATTGAATAATGTTGGGTGACAAAACACTCATACATACATATGAATACGATGAGAATAAATTTGCATTCAATTGAATGCTATTAAATGTGAAACCAGATCGGATCGGATTGGGTCGAGACGCATCTGATCAGGCGCAATATGAACAAAGCTTTAAAGTAGAGCCCGCTGAGCTATGACGACGTTGTTTGTGAGATTTCTAAATGCTCTCCTGAAAACGCCAACGAACAAAACGGCAGAGTTAATGCATTTCTCATTACTGTATTTTAATGCCGTCAAACATTTATTATGTGAATGGGTTAAATTAGCGTACCAGTGTGAGGTTAAATATATTATTTCGGCTGTTACTAACTTATCTAATACACATGCTTTGCAGTTTCGAAATTCATAAATGCCAACCAACGTTCAGTTTATAAAAAAGATGTTTAATAATTTGGTTTTTTGGTTATTGATCGATTTTTTATTGTCTCGTAACCTACATAAAGGTTTTTGAATATTCGTATAATAGGTATAATATCTGGGAATCAGCCCTGTAAAATCATGTCCGAAATTCGTTTGCTCTTTCTTACATTGCTTACAATAACAGCGCCAAAGGAAATATAAACTTAATTAAAATTTTAAGTATACATACGTATACCGTTTATTAACCATATAAAACTTGAGACAAATCCGTCTGTCCGTTCCAAAAATTGCAAATGCAATATTTTACTAGATTCGGCTTTAAATTTAATGTTGCTACCCGCTAAATTTCTCGTAAAATTACTACAGTAGTAATATTATGCATACCCCTGGACTTGCGGCATAATATATTTATAAGCTCCGAGGTGATCACATTTGCTCGCTATTACTCCCATTTCTTTCAGCTGTCACCCGTTGTTACATAATTTAGGTCTCATACGATGGATATATATTTTACATGTGCTAATCTTTGTTTTCAGTTCTCATTCATCCTTTAGCACCTGCTATTTTTCGCTAATTTATTGTTTGAACAGAGAGCCCAGAATTAATTTTTCAGATCCATCGTTGGCAGTATTTTGAAATCAAATGTTTCGTTTACTAAGATTGTTGACTAAGATTGTTTTGCAGTCTCATTCATCCTTTAGCGCCTGCTATTTTTGGCTACTTTATTGTTTGAAACAGAGAGCCGAGATTAATTATTTCAGATCCATCGTTGGCAGTATTTTGAAATCAAATGTTTCGTTTACTAAGATTGTTGACTAAGATTGTTTTACGAGTTCATTCATCCTTTAGCGCCCGCTATTTTTCACTAATTATTGTTTGAACAGAGAGCCCAGAATTAATTATTCATATCCATCGTTGGCAGTATTTTGAAATCAAATGTTTCGTTTACTAAGA